>SKCR01003771.1:0-36736 GCA_019454045.1 Zanthoxylum bungeanum | reverse complement strand
TTATTTAATTAAATTAGATTTAATTATGTCACCACGGAAAATTCGTTTAATCGGATTAAATGAACCCGGACCCAAAGTATGTTGTGTAAGCCAACTAAATATTGAATTTAAAATGGTGGGACCCACTTTACATACATCAACATTTTGACATGTGATGTGAGTAGTTGGGCTTAATAAATGCTAAGCATTTATCAAACACACCAACCAAGTTTTGTGTAATTGAATGTTTTGGAAACAATCACTATTCACATCTCTCTCTCTCTCTCTCTCTCTTTCCCTCATTTGGCCGAGAGCTTCTTCTTCCTCTCTATTGATTTTTGCTTCAAAAATCATCAAAGCTAGCACTTAAGGAATTAAAGAAAGGTGATAGGGAAACTCACCCTTGAGTTTGAAATTCATTTTCAAAGCTTTGAGCTTCCAACATACAAAGAAATTTTTGAAATCCATCATCCAAAACCGATCTATGTAAGTTCTTTCCGCAAACTTACTTGTTTAATTCACACACTTGAATCAATGTTTAGAGATCCTTGGCATGTCTATGACACTAACATAGACTTCTCGTGTTCGTGTTGCATTCAATGGGCGTTTGAATGTAACAATGATCTTTAGATATAAAGTTATGGATTTCTGGCCCATTATAAATTGGTATTTATAGATTTTTTTCATCATTTTCTTTCTTTTATCTCACTCTCACTCTAAGGTCATGATGAAGCTTCAAATCAAGTTGATTCTCATGGTTTCAAAGCTTTAGGAAGATCAAATAAACTTCATAACCTTCATTTTGGCAAATCCTCATGTTAGGGTTTTGATCTATTTCTTTTATGGCTTTATTTTGCATGATAGAGTTGATAATAATGTTTAATAGGTCGTTATTAGCAAGATATGTGCATGTTTTGGGTTAGTATGCATGTGTGAAAATGCAGTTTGGACCCATGCGGATTTTGGGTTTTTTTTGCATGCTTATATAGTTAATTGTGTTTAGATGAGTGTCTAGTGACATAGTATATGCTTAGGTTTAACTATATTGGCCATAAGGGTTTGGGTTGGTCGTGTCTACGAGTTTGGGGTGGCCCAACGTGGTTATTGTGGTTTTGTGTTTGGGAAATCGAAGTCCGTAACTTGCATATTGTGGTTTGTTTAGGAATGGAAACATGTTTTTATTAAGGTAGATTCTGATCAAAGGTAATTGGAGTTGCCGTGTGTTTTGGCCGAATTTGGGATTATGGCCGCAAGATCCGTTGATTACAATCTGGGATGTCTCAGGTATTAGCGAAAAATTCACAAGATGAATTTTGATGATGCAACACTAGAAGACTTCGACGCGCATTAGTAGATATTACAAAAAGATGTCGAAGCGTTGGTGATGAAGAGCAATGGATGGAGACTCAAGCGATAAACGAAGAATATCTTGTGTAGTCTTTGCTTAGAGCTCTCTTTGTAAATGAGTTGTTAATTTAAGTCTCTAATCTCATAGTATGTACAATCATATAAATGCATTAGGGTCATGTGTAAAATGATTTTAACTTTCAAATCTGGACATCTTGGCACCGAGATCGGCATACCGGTCCCCACATGTAACGACCGGTAGTTTTTACTACTGTGTACAGTGGTACTATTACGTAAGGGATGAAGGCATATAAATAAATTATGACGAGACTCAAATATACTCATGGAATGACTTTGAGGACAATCGGTTAATTCCTCGAAGTCCCGGGACGGGACTGTACAGTGTTTCCTTTGGATAGCCCATGGTATTTGGGGCGTAACATTTTCGTATGAACTCCAATTTTTATGAATTTTATATCGTCGGAAAGCTGAGATCGAGACCTACAACTTCGTGTTGAACATTTTCCCAAATTCGGAGCAGAAACTGATCAAAAACGCAAGTCAAAATCCTGATGAATAGTGATTTCGGGGTCAAAATGGAAGAATCTCAAATCTTCTACATTTTTCCACTTTTTTCTCCATTTTTCCAAATAACAAAAAGGCCCTAGTATATAAGGGCATACTATTCACAAATACACAAATTGGAAGCAAAAATGAGAAAGAAATAGATGTATTGTCGAGAGAAAAAGAGAGGGAAAGAAGAAGAAGAAGAAGAAGAAGAAGAATGAGGAGAAGAAGAAAGAAAGAGAAAAGAAGAAGAAGAAAGAGAGAGAAAGGGAGAAGATAATAGCAAGGAAGAAGATAAACAACAATAGAAGATTGAGAAATATGAAGAAATCAAGTAGATTAAGGTAAGCATATGTTGACCCAAATCTTGAGTTTTTGATTTTAGTGGTATGAATGATATGATGATGATAATAACATGTTTGAGGTTCCAATTGATGAGGATATAAGCTTAGGATTGATTGTTTTGTGATACCCCAAATTTTATAAGAAACCTTGAGTCTTGAGATAGGTAGGGAATATGAGATTAGAAGATTAAATTGGAATATAATGTGTGAAATTGATCTATGATAATGTTATGTGTTGCATATTAGTGGTTAATTAGTAAAGAAATGAGTTATGGAGTAAGTGTTTGAGTTGGAAAAGTTTAAAGTTTAATTTAAGAATAAGGATTGTAACTTGGTAGTTTTGTATGTGTGAAATTGATGTGATTTGTTGGATTGTGTATTGGAAGTGATAGGGAAGCACTGATGATGTTTTTGGCTAAGAAAACCAGTGAAGAACTTGGAAAATCAGGTTCGCATCACGACGCAAGAAGGAACTTGCGTCGCGACGCGTGATGAAAACTGAGATTTATTTCTGCGATGTACGCGTTGCGACGCTCAATACCTTGTGTCGCGACGCGAGGTCAAAATTTTCCTAAAACTGATTTAAACCATCCCAGTTCCACCCTAGTATGTTAGAGACCACCCTTAGGGTCTTGTATCAGTTTGAGAATACACGGTACACTGTGATATAAGAATAATATGCTTTGAAATATTAAGTAGAGCTTGAGTGGGAAAATTTAGGCTAATTTGGAATATGTTCCCCAACATATTTTCTAACCAAGTTGTCGATTTTAGGGTCATCGCAGGAACCAGAAATTTTCCTCAGCAAGCGAATGCCTGCCAGATTCCAAAACAGTGAGTGGACACCTCTTTCTTCAAGTTGATTTTATTTATTGATTTATTTTGTTCTTTGAGACTTACTTTTCTAGCACATATGGCATTAGACATTATTTATTTATAGTTGTTTTTCAGATAATAGTGATTTAGAAAAGAAATGTTTTTCAAACTTGAGTTTTATGTTTTCCGGGGCATGAGGGAAAAACTCACCCCAGCATGTAACTTGAGACAGTATGGAATTGACGGACAGAGGACATGTGCACATGTAGAGGACTGCGGGGACGACGATACGTAACACCCTCAAATCCTAGAGTTGGGCTAGGGGGACGTCGATACGTAATGCCCATAGACCCTAGTTTCAGAGCTTGGGTGATAACATAGATCCGCACCCCCAGTTCTAGTTTGTGGCTTGGGAGACAGTGATACGTAACACCCTATAACCACCAGTTTCAGAGACAGTAGTGGCATGCTTTGGGGGACGGCGATACGTAACGCTCCAAAGTCATGGATTTGCACTGCTGGCTACAGTTAGGCGTATGGGGGACGGCGATACGTAACGCCCTCATACATCAAGTTTTCCAGACAGAGACACAGATTTCATAAAGAGTTTTCAGTTTTCAGATACAGTTTTCAAAAGAGCTTTTAGAAAAGAAAGTTTCCAGAAACAACAGTTTTATAAAAGATTGTTAGAAAGAAACTCAGAGTTTTAAGACAGAAACCAGTTTTCCCATAAAACTGTCCCATTAGTTTTTGGTTTTAGAACTAAATGTTTTATAACAGTTTTTTTTTATTTTTCGTCCACTCATTTAGATCGTACAACGATCTAACCCCCCACTCCCAGTGTTGTTTTGCATGTATTCTAGGAGGACAAGCACGAGAAGACGGATACTGATGGTAGTCACTAGTGGGTCTGAGTCCACCAGTCCAAGTCAGAGTAAAAGAGTGTCCAGTCAGTGTTAAGTAAAGTTTTGTATTAGTCTTCGTTTGAAATAGTCATTGTAAAAGCAAGTACTAATATGTATACAGTTATAAATATGGTAGTTGAGTTTGTATGTTATTTAAGTTTAGGCCACAGTCCCATATATAAGATAAAAAAATTAAAAGAGTATTAGTAATTGAACATAGTTGAAGAGTCAGAGGCTTATGGGGTTAGAATGGTCTACCCCCTGCCGGTAGCATCCCCAGAGCGGGGATGTTACACCACATCGGCATACCAGTGCCCCTACTCTGTTCTGAGCAACTTTGTATCGCCTCTAGAACCAAGATACTTCATATCGGTCACCTATATCGGTCACTCTAGGGTTTGCACAGTTACCAAAATCGGTCTATAGCATATCGACATTCATACCGGTCAACTTTCATATTTTTCATTCTCTCAGAAATCGACTTGATCCATATTGGTAAGCACACTGGCATATCGGACTCCATACCGATCAGTAATCTCGTATTGCACTTGAATTGCCAACAATAATTTAGTTGTTATACTTTTGCAGACCGGTATACCGGCCTCTGAGACTAGCATATCGGTCTCAAACAGAAAATTTGGGGCAATTTTCTCTTTCACTATACATTGAGCCCCAAATTCATTTTTCCAAGTTCTTTAACCTTCATAAAATTTCTTCTAAGGTAAAAACGAAGAGTTTATTAAAATATTATATTCATACACTTTCATACTCAAGCTCACAGACTACACGTTAATTATCATTTGTAGTGAGCTTAGATTTCTTGGGTTAACAACTCGCATTAAATCTTCATTATCTTTGTGAGTGCCCAAGTTGTACTTAATCTTCATAATTCAAAAACTTGTGGTTGGGAAGACCCTTGTTGAGTGGGTATACTCAAAATGGTATTTTGTAAAAGGTTGTGAGTGAGCCTATGAACAAAACTCATAGTAAGGGTTTAAAGAGTGAGTCATTGGAAAAATCTTGTGTAAAGGTTTATAGTGAACCTAAAGGACAAAACTCTTGGCTGCGGGTGAGCCACGTAAAACTCGGTGTAAGTTGTGGATTCAACTTAGTTAAAATCTTTAACGCATCTTGAGGGAGTGGACGTAGGCATTCTTAGTCGAACCACTATAAATCACCCGTGTCAATTTCTCTAACTCTATCTATTTATTTTATCACAAGCTTAATATTATCTTTCCATATTTTTAGCATAACTTGAAATTGAGAAATTGATTAATAATCTTAATTGGTAAAGCTACTAGCTTAGTAGCGTAAAATCAGCAAGGATTTTTATTTGTGCATATTTAGGCCATTACCCAATTCAACCCCCTCATGGGTATATAGTTGTGTTTTTTGTATGCTTGTAGGAAATTTCAATTGGTAATAGAGCAAGATATTCTATAATGGAATCGATTATAACTATTGGAAGATAAAGATGTTGAACTACCTACTAGTCGTTAACGTATAATCCTTCAATGTGATCACACAAGGAATAAAAATGTCAATGAAGAAGGATGACAATGGTGTGGAGTTTCCGAAACTTCATTTTAAATGGACTGATGAGGAATACATGCAAGCCTCCTGACACACTCACAAAGTGATTCTTTACTCCAAATTATAAAAGTGTGGAAGTAATAAAATAACCTGGTAAGTCCAGGATCGATCCACATAGAATAGATTTAGTAAAATAAAATAATAATTCAAGTGACAAAAAAATTGAGTTGTTTATAGTGATGGACAATTTTAAATGGAACTGAAACAATAAATTAGAATGCTGGGGGTTAGGGGATCCACTCTTGATATTTCAAATATAGAGAAATCTTACTTTTTATAATATATAAATTGTCATTATTACCCAATTAATTTACTTCAGGAATTAATTATGCCAAAGCATATAAAACCAGCCATAAAAGCGTGATA
The DNA here is from genome assembly GCA_019454045.1 of Zanthoxylum bungeanum. Lineage (NCBI taxonomy): Eukaryota > Viridiplantae > Streptophyta > Magnoliopsida > Sapindales > Rutaceae > Zanthoxylum > Zanthoxylum bungeanum. The sequence continues at coordinate 30,819 of SKCR01003771.1, read as the reverse complement.
ATATTTATCTATAACAAGTCCAGTTAGGTACTCAATTATACCAAATAAATAAAACCAGCCATAAAGACGGTAACAAAGTTTGTCAATAATTAATCCAGATTTAAATTACTCTCTCATATAATATGAGGTAGAGTATTAACTGTGCCAACCAAGATTTAATTGTCTACAAAGAATCAAGATACTCACAAATATAAGAGAATATTAAATATTAATTTTCAGATTACAATTCATATATTATAATATAAGTAAGATTAATTTATATTCTTCATATTTAGAGTTTCACCCTTTACCCCAACAGAATGAAATTAGCTACTCATGCTTTGAATAAAAACACATATAATTTTATTATCGAAAGAAAAAAAATAAATTACAAGAAAAATAAAACACACAAAACACTTCTTCCCAATTCTTCAAGAGAGAAAATGAAATAAGCATGGAGAAAGTGAGAGGTGAGCACCTCTATTTATAATAGAAGTGCTCATCCCTCAATTAATAATTATAAGTTTCCAAATCAAATACAAACAATAATTTTTTACTAATTTATTTTTATTAATCCACCTTTAGGTGGATTGTGACATTTCAACTTTAATTTTTTAATTTTTTAATTTTTTAATTTTTTAATTTTATTTTCTAATAATTAAAATTACATGCAACACACATTAGCCTTCACCAATTTCGATCTTGAAAACCTCAAAACTAGAAAATATTGTAAAGAGCAAAGTCGCATCAATCCAATATTGGAGTAAAAAGTTATGGCAAAGCTATGAAAATTGTGTAAAGTTGGAATTTTTGAAATTTTACACTGTTAGAACGCTCTTTCAAGTTTCTTGCCTCCAAAATCCAAATATCACGTCCATTTTTCTAGTTATGTATCCAAGTTATTATTTCACCTACATAAGAAATAAAAATCACTATAAAATATATAAAACATAAATTTAATTATTATTTCACAAATTTGCTAAATTAAATGGATTAATGAAACTACAAGTGTAAAATAATTAATTTTCCTTTTAAAAAATGTACATTTTTTAGTGTTAATAATCTCCTTAAATGATAAGACACTCAACCATCTTCTTTGTGCAATTGATCAGAGTCAAATTAACAAGCTTCCGAAGTTTGGGAATATATATGAATTGTGGATGTCTTTGGAAATGGTGAATGAGGGCACAAGCCAAGTTAAGGAATCAAAGATCAATTGGTTCATGTGTGAGTTGGATAGCTTCAAAATGAAACCTGGTTAAGATATTGAGCATATGATTTCTAAGTTCTCAATGATTGTGAATCAACTTAGCGCTTTAGGAAAAAATATTGACTCTAGTGATCAAGTGAAGAAGATTCTTCAATCACTTCTTAAAGAGTATATGATTTGCACTTCCTCCATCAAGGAATCAAATAATGTCAATAATTTGGAATTGGATGATTTAGTGGGAAAATTGTTGGAATATGAGTTGGAGCTCAAAATGGATTTCAAGGAAGAATAAGAGAAAAAAAAGCCCTTAAGTCAATTATGAGAAAATGGGATGATGCTAGTTCAAGTGATGGAAAAGAAGATAGTGATGATGAGTTGACACATTCGACTAAGAAGTTCAAGAAGTTCCTTAAATCCAAAAAATATAAAGGAAAATCTCGGTTGATGAGAAATGGTCACAGAAGCACAAGAAAGATAAAATAATTTGGTATGAGTGTGAAAAGCCGGGTCATGTGGTTTTTGATTTCCCAATGAGGAGATTCAAAGAAAATTCAAGAAGAATGTAATGAAGGCGACTTGGAGCGATAGTGACACTGGCTCATCCGAGTAGGAGATGATGAGATAACAAATCTCGCTTTTATGGCTATTGATGATCTAGATGAAAGCAATGAAAAAAAAGGTACAATGAATATGATGAATTTCTTGAATCAATTAATGAATTCTATGAGTTGTATGATTTGCTTATAAGGAAGTATGAAATGATTAAAAATGAGTATTCATCACTATTACATGATCACACATCAATTGTTGAGAAAAATGATATGCATGAAAAATAAATCGCATTATTAAAAGATGAAAAGCTAAAACTTGAAAAAAATATATCTAGCATGCCATCTAGTTAAAATAAATATGATTGCAGATCTATTATAAAAAAAATATTGTATTAAATGAAAGATTGTGGATTTGAATAACATAGTTACAAAATTTATTTTGGTAGAAATATTTTTAATATGTTGATTGGATCGCAAAGATGTGCTTTTAAAAGAGAATGATTATGATATAGGCCTTACATCAAAAGAAATTTTTTGAAAATTTATTTTGTAAAGGCATCCAATCTCATGAACATGTTACTTTTGATAAACATATCACATTTCATGCATTCAATAAGAAATGACACAAAATATTTGAGTGCATGAACAAAAATGTGAATGTGAATGCATGGGTTCCCAAGGAACCAAAATTAATCCCATGGACCCAAGAAAGTTTTGGTATCAAAATACACTTAAGTGATTTTGTAGGGGAAGCTTTGGGAAAGGTTATTAATGAGAATTGTAAAATAATCCCAAAGACTTGACAAAGATGAGGAAAGAGCTCAAAAGAGAAGAATGTCAAATAACCCCATGAATTTGATGGTTGGTGGATTTTGACCAAGTGACAATGGTAATAAGTAAAATCCATACTTACGGAAACATTGGTACCGTTTCCTCCAACTTATATATGTATGCTTATTTCAATTGATATGAATTGGACTTGAGTGTGAAAATACTAGTGATTAAGCTACTTGAATTTAAATTGGTCAATTGGTATCATCTTATGGTTAATCATATTACCAATCTCATTTAATATCAATTGGTATCATATATGACTTATTGGTTTATATGATATGTGTGATCCTTTTAAATGTTTAGCATTGAACATGCCTCACCATTGATCTTTATTGGTTGTAAATGAAATGCATGGATATTGGCTTATATTGAGTGATTTTGATGATCCTTGCATGAATTTTACATTATATGGCAATATGGGAGAAATGAATGAAAATGCTAAGTGTGCATGTTAAAGATCTTTCGTTTGCTTTATGCATATATATTGTTTGATATCTTATAGAACTAGATTTTTGCTTCTCCATCCTTTTTGATAATGTCAAATGGGGAGAAATCATGTAATGGGATTAAAACTTGTGTTACCCTCACCTTTGTTTTAAGGGGAGCAAATTTATACTAATGTGTTTGTTTAAGGCGTTATAGAGCTATATTGAAGACAATAACACATTGAGAGGGAGCATAATTGTGAAATTTAGAACTTTCAAAGCTCACAAGTTTTAAAGGTTTCCATCATAAAAAAATGGGGAGATTGTTAACGCCGCATTCGCAATATGGATTTTGATGATGCAACACTAGAAGACTTCGACGAGCATTAGCGGACATTACAAAAAGAAGTCGAAGCACATTGGTGATGAAGAGCAATGGGTGTGAAGACTCAAGCGACAAACGAAGAATATCTTGTGTAATCTTAGCTTAGGGCTCTATTTGTAAGTGAGTTGTTAATTTAAGTCTCTAAGCTCATAGGACATGTGCACATTCATATAGATGCATTAGGGTCATGTGCAAAATGATTTTAGCTTTCAAATCTTGATATTTTGGCACTACGACTGACATACCGATCCCCATACCGGCATACAGGTGCCATTGATCTGCTCTGAGCAGTTTTGCATCGCCTCTGGAACTGGGCTACTCCATACTGGTCACCCATACCGGTCACTATGGGGTTTGAACAGTTACTGAAACTGGTTTATAGCATACCAATATTCATACCAGTCATCTTTTGTATTTTGCATGCTCTCAGAAATCGACATAATCCATACCGATCCCCATACCTGTAAGAACACTGACATACCGACTCCATACTGGTCAGTAGACCCGGCCACGGTTCCGGTTCGGAACCGGAACCGAACCGGAACCGAACCGGTTGGAACCGGAAGGTTCCGGTTCCAACGGTTCCGGTTCCGGTTCCGGAACCGAACCGGAATGGGACCGGTTCGGTTGGGGTTCCACCCCAACTCGAACCGGTCCGAACCGGTGGAACCGTACGGTTCCACCGGTTCGGACGGTTCCAACCGGAACCGTTCGGTTCCGGTTGGAACCGTCGGGTTCCTGTTGGAACCGTAGGGTTCCAACAGGAACCCTAAGGCCCCCAACGGCTACTAGCCGTTGGGGGCCTTATTCCCCAACGGCAGTAGCCGTTGGGGGATGCAGCAGGGAGCCGTTTGGCTCCCTGCCAAAAAAAAAAAAAAAAAAATTATAAAAAAATTTTATTATATAAAATAAAAATTACTAATGTACCCCTAATAACGGTAATAAAACGGTTATATTTAGGGGCATTTTTGGTATCAAAAAAAATTCTAAAATTCTATAAATAGGATTCATTTTTCATAATTTCATCACACCAATTTCTCAACTTTCTCATTTTCTATAAATCTCTTATTCTCAATCTTACTTCAATACAATTCTCTTATTTTAGTTGTTAATTAATTTTTATCACATTCGGCATTCGCTTCGCAATTATTCAAATGGCAAGCTCATCCGAGAACATAATGTCAAATATGCCGACCCAAGAGAGCGGCCCCAGTGTCAGTGCACAATCACGGAGAAGAGAAGTTAAGGCTCGGTCCTCCGATATTTTCAAAATTCATTTTAATTTGGAACGCCTAGACGATGGTTCACAACGAGCAATTTGCAACTATTGTGGGGTTATCTATAAATTTTCTGGTGGATACGGAAATATGATCAAGCACATGGAGAACATCATCCGGTTGAATTTGGCATTGATACGACGCAGACTCAAATGGCCAGGTACGCATCATCTAGTAGAGGTACGAGTAGTGTAGATTTATTTAAATATTCTGATGCAAAAAATAGAGAAGAATTTGCGAAATTAACATGTATGGCACATCTTTCTTTAAGCTTTGGTGAAAAACTTCATTTTACTAATTACGTGCATAATGCTTTAAACCCTGCTGCATGTAGAATGACTCGAAACACAACAAAACGTCATATTTTCAAATTATATAAAGATGCTCACCGTTGCGGTTGAGCAAGCCTTCAGCTTGGGAGGTAATATATTGGAAGCTAGGCGATCTTCATTACATCCAAGCACTCTAGAAGCAACAGCTTGTGTGGATGATTGGACTCGAGCTGATCTGAGACAACAAGAAGATGCCCCCGATGATTTTGAAGATTTGTTCGATAATGCTTCTGCAACAAGTGCAAGCGGAAGCTGCGGACCCGGAGCCGAAGGATCAACTGATAATGATGATTGATAAATGTAAAATTATAATTTACAAAGGGGATATGTCTTAAACTTGTAATGGAACTACGTGAGCTTTGATTCCTCTCACCCTTGGAGGATACGTAGGCAACTTAAATTTTAAAAAATTTAAGCTCAAGCTCTTCAATGTAATAAATTTTTTTTTATTTATAAATTTAATCTCATTTTTTTAATTAATAAATTTTTTTTTTTAATGATTTGACATTTTGACTCCTCTTATTTTTTTATTTTAATTAATTAAAAAAAAAAAAAAAAAACCGAACCGATCCGGAACCGAACCGTTCGGTTCCGGTTCGGTTCGACTTTCCGGTTCCACTTAAGTGTGGAACCGGAACCGAACCGGATTTAACCGGTTCGATTCCGGTTCCACACTTGTGGAACCGGAAACCGGCCGGTTCGGTTCGGTTCCGAACCGGAACCGAACCGCCGGCCGGGTCTACTGGTCAGTAATCCGGTATTGCACTTGAATCTCCTACGGTACTATAGCCGTTATACTTTGGCATATCGGTCTCAGAAAGAAAAGTTGGGATAATTTTCTCTTTCACTATATATTGAGCCCCAAATTCGTTTTTGCTAAGCTTTTGAACCTTCATACAATTTCTTCAAAGGTAAAAAGAGAGAGTATACAAAAACCTTATATTCATAAAATCTCATACTCAAGTTCACACACTACACCTTCATTATAATTTGTAATGAGCTTAGATTTGTTGGGTTAGTAACTCACACTAAATCTTTATTATCTTTTAATATTCATTATTAAAACACTTATGGTTGGGAAGACCCTTGTTGAGTGGGTATACTCAAAAGGGCATTTTGTAAAAGGTTGTGAGTGAACCTAGGAACAAAACTCATAGTAAAGGGTTTAAAGAGTGAGCCATTGGAAAACTCAGCCATTTGAAAACTCTTGTATAAATATTGGGAGTGAACCTAGGGGACAAAACTCTTGGTTGTGGGTTATGCTTAGTGGAAATCTTCAAACGCGGCTTGAGGGAGTAGACGTAGGCATTGTTTACCGAACCGCTATAAATCAACGGTGTCAATTTCTATAACTCTAACTCTTTATTTTATCGCAAGCTTAATATTTTCTTTCCATATTATTTAGCATTGCTTAAAATTGCGAAATTGATTAATAAGCTTAATTGGTAAAGCTACTAGCTTAGTAGCGTAAAATGAAGAAAATTAGCATTAATTTTCTACTAGCTTAATGGTTCTCTTATTTTCTTATTGAAGAAAATTATCCTATAACTTATAGTGGGAGCGATATTTGATATCGATTCCGAAAATTAGCATTAGTCCATAGATCTAAGATTTTTCATAGCTTACTACGATCAAGTTTGGAACTTGAATAAGCTTTGGTTATGAATTGTTCATAAAAATGTGCAAATAGTTTGCGCAGAAAAAGCATAGTGAGCTTATTAAAGGTTTGACCTTTATAGTATGACAGTGATAAAAGTTATACTCAGTAATCTACTGAAAATTCCGAGGAAACTTCTCTCTAGTCATACATATTGAACAATTAAAGATTTGTTGGTTAATGTTAATATTAAACTGTATATTTTAGATAGTAATGTAAAGTGGCGAATCTGAATGGTTTATTCAGATAAGAGATCCATTGTGATTTCTAAGTTTGAAGAGTTCGTTTGGAATGGCCCTGGATTGTCTGATTTTATCAAAGCATAGAGAATACATATGAGATAGAAGGGTTAGTGGGAGCCTACAAATTTCTTTCTAGTATTTTACATCATAATAACATTATCATTATTAAGGTAATAATGAGATGTTTATGAGGTAAAAAGGTTTACCTGAGTCTTATTTTCTCCGTGAAAGCAGTGTGAGTGGTCTCTGTTATATTCGATATAAAGTTTTATATATGACATAAAATTGAGAGACTTATGAGATGCTCCCATTAGTCGTACATTGTATATGATCTAATAAAAGACACAGTGTGAGACTATATGTATGACAATTAGTATAACTGTTTGACAGTTAATGTGTCTATAATATTATATTCATATTTCGTAAATGATGATTCCTTTGTCGAAAGAGAAATTGATTAGAATGTCTAGTCAATCTTATGCATCATAGGATGATGGCATAATTGTAGGAATTATGGTCTATTATAAATGTGATAGAACTTTACATTTTTTTTGTTTTCTTTGTTTTCCTTTAGCTCACTTTCCAGTGAGCTGAATGAATTAGGGTCTATTACCCTAATTTCTTCCGGTCTTCCCTAAATACTTCAAAAACACCCAAAATTAATTTTAACATCAAAACCAACATCAACATATGTTATAGAATAAAAATCAAGTTTTTCAAAATATCAAATATTTTTATAAAAACATAAATTTATTCTAATACGCACTTGCGTACCACAAACCAAATTATAATCCCAATAAGAAATGTCTCTTGAACAATTCTAGGTCACCCAAAAGTGGTCAAGTGAATCTAGAATGGTAGCCATAACTCTAAGTTTTAATCTAAAGTTCCAAACTCTTATTAAATGTTCTATGTCCAACATAAATATCTTTGACCTATTACATAAGCATGATGTGTTTATACTTCTAAAGTATTCTAACACAATTGATTAGCCTTATTTCAATATTAAGTTATGTGATCGTGCATCTAATACATATAAAAGAACATAGCTTAGGAGAAGATAAAAAATTACCGAGTAAGCTTGGTGCAAGATCCAATCTACTTCTCATTTGTTGAAATGGTTGGAGAACCTCTAAGGTGTGCAAGCTTGACTTCAAGATCCAACCTTGATTTCCAATGCTAGCAAGCTTCACTTCAAGATTTAATCTTGATTTCTCCTAGATGAAATTTTGTAGAGACCTCACAAGCTTCTCTAAACACTTCTCTAACTGAGGCTAATCTCTCAAGAATATTACTTGTGTATAGCTTACTAAGCTTTTGCTTATGCTTATACTTGTTATTTAAAACCTTCCTTAAGCTTGCTATTTATAGCAAAACTTAGGCAATTTTTAATTAATAAAAGTTGTAATCAACTTTTAAGTGGGCTTAATCCAATTTGTCCAAATATGTATAGTTAGGTGTGACTAATCTCCATTGTCTCGCACTTTAATTTAATCCAATTAAATCAAGCCAATAATTAGTTCAATGTTTGCTACTTGATTTAATCCAATTAAATCAAGCCAAAACCACCTATTATTACATACTTACAATTACCATAATATCCTCAAATGGTAGAGATAATATGATTTTACAATTAAGCACTTGTGTAATTATTGAATTAATCCAATTAGGTCAAAGTAAATAATCAATGTTATCCAATAACACTTGATTATCTTAGTTGATAATTATAATATCGAATATTATCTTTTATCAAAAATAATCGGCTACCCAAGTGCTCAACGAGTACACTTCATATTGGGACTCTCTAAGTTCAGACACGTTCGTCATATAAGCCTGGCTAATATGTACGTAATTCGGCCACCTTCGAATTCACGAAGAACACGAACGACCTTTCTGAACTATACAAGTCGAGGTCATCACATATGTTTAACAATTCCTCCGTCGTAGGCTATCCGAGTTGTGCTTACGAAACATAGAATACACCATCAATTTTCCGAGGCGTACATCTCATGTGACATGTCCACGTTCATAACTGATGCGATCCACCCCAAGTGATCGACTTTGGCCAAGATTTAAGAATTGTGACTTTACTAACATGGATACCTAAACTCCTTATGGTACACATACGGGCCGACGGATCCTAACTTGTTTTGCACTTGTTACTGAGTGCATCGGTCCATACCCAACGAACATCTAGAGGCCAGACTATGAAAGGTTTCTAACATACATGACATCAAAGTATGGAGGATCTCACATAAAATCAATGTTATCATATAGTCAAGGATTACATATGCTACTCGACTCGAGGAGATTCCTATTGACGGTGGTGTGTACTTCCAGCTATTAGGAATCACTATGAGTCATTCAGTATTCGCTTCAACGAATACCCACATGTCTATACGAGTTTCCAAAAATCATGGTACATAGGGTTAAACCATTGGAATTTCAATTCCAATATACGACATGTGCTAGTCTTCTAGGTTATAGGAATTGACCGTAATTCAAAACCAATGACTATGAATATTTATTTTAAGAATAGTTTACACTTAGTGTCAATACTATTTGAAGGTCGATGTCATTCTTATCATATCTATACATCAATCTAATACGAATAATGACAATACCATTAATAAGGTATGAAAAGAAAAATATAGTTATTTTATTAATAAATAATAAAATGTACAATTTGGATTGGCACTCCAAGCTCCAACTACATCAAACTCCCACTTGCTTAGTGCCAATCTGGATGGTACCGCAGTCTCATCTCCTCCACGTGTTTATCGAATATCTTAGGAGGTAAGGCCTTTGTAAGCGGGTTTGCTATGTTGTCTTGTCCTTGAACCTTCAAGACCATTATGTCTTTTCGTTCAATTATCTCTCCAATTATGCGGTATTTCATTTCCACGTGTTTAGACTTGGAATGCGCCTTGGCTCCTTAGCTTGTGCGATGGCTCCGTTATTATCAGAGTATAATGGGATCAAATCTGTAATACTAGGCACAATGCCAAGTTCTGTGATAAAGTTTCTAATCCAACAGCTTTTTTAGCAGCTTCTGAAGCCGCTATAAATTCCGCCTCAGTGGTGGAATCAACTGTTGAGCCTTGTTTTGAACATCGCCAACTAACCGTACCACCGTCAAGGGTAAATATGTATCCTGATGTAGATTTTTCTATCATCTATATCTCCTTAGAAGTCCGAGTCTGTATAACCCTTAACTTGTAGCTCACTTTCCCCATATATCAGAAACTTATCCTTAGTACCTTTAAGATATTTTAGGATATGTTTCACGGCTATCCAATGATCATTACCTGGATCAGATTGATATCGGTTGGTCACACTAACGCCGAAACTAATGTCAGGTCTAGTACATAACATATCATACATTATGCTTCCAATACAAGAAGCATATGACAAGTTAGACATTCTAAATCTCTCTTCTTCAGTCTGAGGTGCCATTTTCTTTGAAAGATGTATGTCGTATCAGAAATGTACATTTGCTGCCTTGCAGTTGGTAAAACCGTACCTTTCTAACATTTTATCTATATACGTCGATTGTGACAACCCTATAAGCTTCATAACTCTATCTCGGTAGAGTTTTATACCTAGTATATAGGAACCTTCACCCATATCTTTCATGGAGAAGTTCTTGCAAAGGTAGGTTTTCACACTTTGCATCATCCCTATATCATTTCTTATGATAAGGATATCATCTACATACAAGACTAGGAAAACTATCATGCTTCCACTAACTTTTTTATAAACACATGGTTCTTCCTCATTTTTGATGAATCCATATAATCTAATTATCTCATCAAAATGACGATCCCAACTTCGGGATGCCTGTTTAAGTCTATAAATAGACATTTGGAGCTTACAAATCAAGTTTGAAGTCTCACTGGATACAAAACCCTCTGGTTATTCCATATAGATATCCTCCTCAAAGAATCCATTTAGGAAAGAGGTTTTCATATCCATATGTCATATCTCATAGTCGTGATATACAGCAATGGCTAAAAGAATCCTAATGGATTTTAACATGGCTATTGGTGAAAAGATTCCCTCATAGTCAATCCTAGGACGTTGAGTGTAACCTTTCGCTACTAGTCGGGCCTTAAAGGTTTCCACCTTTCCATCAGATCCTCGTTTCCTTTTGTAAACCCATTTACAACTAATAAGTTTAACTCATTCATGAAGTTCAACCAAGTACCAGACTTGATTCTCATGCATTGAATCCATTACGGATTTCATGGCTTCCTGCCATTTTCCCGAATCGATATCCAATATCATTTCTTTATATGTAGTCGGATCTGTTTCCTCCAAGAGGAGAATATCAAGGCTTACATCAGATGTTAAAAATAGTCTTTCAGGAGGCCTTGATATTCTATTCAACTTACGTAGAACCTGTGTTTTAGATCTTTCACCTAATAACATCTCTGGTTCCATCTCAGGTTTCTTACTGTTGGGATCAAACTCATCATGTTCAATCTTTCTATAATTCCCACTTTCTCTCAAAAATTGATTTTCAAGAAAAGTTGCAAAGCGAACAACAAATACATTTCGTTGCTCAGAATCATTGAATTGATATCCCATGGAATTATCAGGATATCCAACGAACCTACATTTATACCCTATGGGTGCAAGTTTATCCCGCTGCGCAATTCAAACATATGTAGGACAACCCCAAATCTTTAAATGCCTGAGACTTTGATTTCTACCGAACCATATCTGATAGGGGGTCGTAGAAACAGCTTTCGATGGAACCCTATTAAGTATGTAGACATCAGTAAGTAAAGCGTAACCACAATCAGTTAAGCTGATAAGCCCTTAAGGAAGTAAATGACTTAGAAGTACAAATGAAACATGGAGAATGACTCTTCAGATTAAAGTGAATAACTTATACGAGTCTCATGTTATCAAGAAGAAAAGATTAGCCAAAGAGCACCACCTGAATCAAAGATTTAGTAGTAGATGTCATAAGTAATCAAAACAGATAGAGGTTTCAGGAAAATAAAGAAGTAAGGAGTTTAAGAAATTGAGACACGAAAGAAAACTTTATAGCAGAGCAAGTCTCATAGGAAAGATAACAAAGAGAGTATAGCAGTACTTAGAGAAAGAAATAGCGACTTCAGAGAGTTAAGCTACAGAAATTAACAGGAAGGAGTAAAGAGGCAGTACGAGGAAGTTGTTAGGGAGCATGGCTCTGGAAGGATTTTTTAGAAGATGTGGAGTGATCAATTGTTGAAAATGATCAGGAGTTAGGTTGGAGAATGAAAGCCAGACAAGTCTTAGCAGTAGTACCCTAGTGTAGGAAAAGACACCAGACATGTATATATGAGAATCCTAGATTCCTAGACAAAGAATATGTGCCACTAGATCACCATAAGCACAAAAGCCTCGAGATAAGTTCCCACCCTCCCAACCCTCGTTAAACAACAACAACAATAAAGATAGACTTCGATGTTCGTCTTAAGATATTCTCACAACCAATAGAATACGTAGTTGAAAGAGTTCGAAACAGAAAACCTATAGATATAGTACAAGGATAGAATAAAAGAAGAAATAGTTCTAAGTGAGAGATTTAGAAGAAACGTTATCTAGATAAAATGATGAAGAGAGAAAGTACTAGTTAAACAGTGACGAGGATATAAAAGAACAGCGTTAAACATGACTATAGACATATGATAGATGAAATCCTTCGAATAAGGAAGTAGAAACATAGGCTAGACAAGTCCTAGAAATAGAACAGAGCAAGAGAAAAGATAAAAAGGTTTAGAAGAAAAATAGTCTATAAGAGATGATTAAGAGAGAAAGATCTAGTCAAGCATTTATGGAAGGCAAAAAAGATATCCATAGACATAATCAGAGAATTGTAGAAGCTGATACCCCTGCGAATAAAAAGACAGAAGTATAGATCACATGAGTTCAGTTATAGGATAAAGCCGGATATGAGGTAAAGACATCAGAAGAAAGGCTAGTGATAGTTCAGATACCGGACAAACAATAACATAGGTTTATAATGATAAGACAGATTGACAATAGTACTAAGGAATAGTCAGCATAAGAGATAGTAACAGTGCTTGTACCAGCATAGGAATCAAAAGTGCAGAAAAGTACACAGTTCTATTAGTAGTAAAAGTACATGGAAACATTAGTTATGAGTTAAGAGGTCATAAACCCATAAATAGATATATATTTGAAAACTTGAAGAGAGAAGCTCACAAGTAAACGAGGACTTAGTAATGAGAAAAGAGAAAGATCAAATAGTCAGCTAAGATTTGGAGCCAAGAAGATGTGTAGAAAAATATATCTTATAAAGTCATTAAGTGGTTACGTAATGAATGAAGTATTGAGATTTCAAATCAAAATAGGACTAAGATAAGCTGGATGGCAGGTCACGAACATAGTAAAATTTCGGAATCGATAATTCTTGTGGATTGTTGAAATAAGGAAGGTCGAATATAGTTGGAGGTTTAAAAATAAGATTTCCTTGACACGTAAGAATAGTTTTAGTATGACAAGAGTTTTCCAAAAGTTTTAAACTCAGAAGGAAAATAAATATATCAGCAGCAGAAAGGGAGGTAAAGAAGATAAGTGTAGCAGAATTACAAGATATTCTCGAACCAAGACAAACCCGTGAGTTAGACAACAGAAAGGATTCGAGGACGAATCCTATTTAAAAGGGGGGAGAATTTGTAACGACTGGGGATTTTAACTACTAATTCACTGTGAGACGAGTGTGACGAAATGTAAACAATGTTTTTAAACATATGCTCTCGTGAGATGACTATCGGTAGATTCTTCGAGAATCCGATATTAGATGTTATAATGTACCACTCCTGACAGCCCATAGTATTTAGGCCCTAACTTTCGCTTATGATCTCTGATTTTTATGAATTTTATATCTTCGGAAAGCTTAGATCAAGATCTACGACTTTTGCATTGAACATTTCTCCAAATTCGAACCAGAAGTAAGCCAAAAATATGGGTCAAAATTCTGGATGAATAGTGCCTGTGGACCCATCTAGAAAATCTCAAAACTTCTCAAAATTTCCAAAACTCTCTTCATTAGTTAATTTACAAATTGATCCCTAATATAAAAAGGGGTCACTATTTATTATTTCATAAAATTTAGAGAAGATGGAAGAGAGAAAAACGTGAATGGATGAAGGAGAAGAGGAAGAAAACAAAAGAAAGAAAAGAGAAGAGAAAGAGAAGAAAGGAATAAGAAGAAAAGAAGGAAGATGCAAGAGGAGAGTTGAGCATCCATGAGGTTTGAGAAATGAAATAACACCAAGAGAATAGAGGTAAGAAAATTTTAACCCAAGTTTTGAATATTGGTGTTTTGATGATTTATTGATTGATGACATTGTTGAGTTATAGTATTGATGATTATATGGGTTTAATGATAAGAATTTAATGGTTGTAGTAATACCCCCAATTTGTTAGATTTGGAAATGGGAATTAAGTATAGATTATTGTTTAGATATGGTATGACATTGAGAATACTATTGATTTTATTTTGAAGATTGATTAAATTGAATTGCTTGTTTGGGAGATATGGATTAAGTATTAAGAAGATTGAGTGGAAATCATGGTGTTAAGACCTGATTTTGGTCTTGCGTCGCGACGCGATCTGGGAAATTACCCAGAAACACTTCTGGTGTAAGTCGCGTTGCGACGCGCAAGGCAAAAATTTGGGCACCTCTCTGGAAAAGTTGCGTCGCGATGTGCACTACCTTATGTCGTGACGTGCGGCCAACGAATGGCCCAAATTAGTTTTAAGCCATTCCAGTTTTACCCGATCACGCTAGAGGCTACCCTAAGAGTTTCGTATCAACTTGTAGGTATATATTATATCATTTCATTTGTACGATATGCCTCATAGTGATATTCCTTACTTGAGTAGGCAAACTTAACTTGATTCCGAACTATATATTCTTAGTCCATTTCTAATCGAAACTTTCGATGATAGATGATCATAGGAATCACAAGTTTCACCAGCGAAGTGAAGAAAGTCTATCGGAACTCCAAAACAGTGAGTGAACACTTTCTCTTTTACTTGATTTTCATTTCGTATTTTCATATTAGATTTACTATTTTCGCTTTTAGGGCATTAGCCAATTTCTTCATCAGTTACATTTTATTGAGCATACCTTGAGAAATGTTTTAGAAAAGAAATGATTTCGAAACATGAGTTTTATATTTTCGAGGCATGGGGGAAAAACCCACCTCAGTATGTAACTTGTACATATATGGAATTGACGGACAGAGAAAATGTGCACATGTAGAGGACTGGGGGGACGGCGATACGTAACTCCCCCAGATCCTAGTTCAGGGCTATGGGTACAGCGATACGTAATGCCCGTAGACCATACTTTCAGGGTCAGGTAGTAGCATGGATCAATATTATCGGCTCTAATTCAGTGGCTTTGGGGACGACGATACGTAACGCCCCAGAACCACCAGTTTTAGGGACATGAGTGGCATGCTTTGGGGGACGGCGATACATAACACCCCAAAGTCATGGATTTACACTTCTGGCTCTATTTTGGCGTATGGGGACGACGATATGTAACGCCCCCATATGTCAAGGTTTTCAGATACAGACCAGTTTCCAGATATCAGAATTTCACAAACAATGTTTTCATATTTCAGATTTTTCAGAAAACAGTTATCAGAAATCAGATTTTAGAAACAGTTTTCAGAAAGCAGATTTTAGAAAGATAAGCTTTATAAAAGAGTTTTCAGATGAAGTTTTCAGAGAAGAGTTTTCATATAAAGTTATTTCCGGAATTTTAGTTTTAGAACCAAATGCTTTTATATCAGTTTTTCAGTTTTTCGTCCACTCACTTAGATCGTACATCGGTCTAACCCCCACTCCCAATTTTATAGTTTTGCAGGTGTCCTCGGAGGACGAGCTCGGGAGGACGGATACTGATGCTGTCACTAGGGTTTGGAGTCCACCAGTCCAAGTCAAAGAGTAAGAGTCCAGTTGGAGTTAGTCAGTGTCAGTCAGAAGTCATGTATAAGTCTTGAGTAATGTGATAGTCATTGTAAGCAAATGTTATTAAATTTACAGTCATAAATATTAAGTTTATATTTTATGTTGATGAGTTTGGGCGTTGGTCCCATGTTTAAGATTTTGATTAATAAAAGAATATTATTATTGTTTAATGAAGGGAAAGTTAGAGGCTCAAGGGAATAAAACGGTCTATTCTCTGTCGGTAACATCTCCTGGATCGGGGATGTTATAAATTACTTGCCACGTCAGAAAAAATATCACATTATATATATATAAAAATATTATTTCCATGTGTCCTCAAATGATCTGTTGAAGTCTTTTAACCACACTCGTTATTCAAATTTACTAATTTAAAGAAAGGAAAATGTTATTTTATCCAAACGGACACCCTAAATTGACATCCGAACAAAAAAAACTTAAAATGGTACGTTTTGAACTTTACCCGTTCGGACAAAGTAGCATAGCTCTCAAATAAAATTCTCAAGAAGACATGTTTTATTCTTACAATCCACTTGGAATGATAATATGCTAATTTCAAATCAATTTCATTGCTGTTTCAAATCAATATCATCACATTTCTTCAACATCAGCATAAGCATCAAGCCTACACAAGTCAACAATTACACTCTTCAAGCCAACAACAAAGACGGATGTGATTTCATTGCTGTTTTAAATATGATCCTCACAACAATTTTAGGATTATGGTTATTTTCTTTACGAACAAATTATGGCTATCATTGTTATATTTATCTGTATTAATTGACAGATTGTGATTTATTTATTTTTGTGGTTTTATTATTAATTAAATTTTGATTTTGATAATTGGTACATTTAATATTGTTGAATAAATTTTATTTAGTTTAGAAGTAAATTGGGCAAAATCTAATGTTAAAAGTCTTTGGGGTGAAATTTAGTAATGTTTAACCCTTATAAAAATGATATTTTGGAAAAAAAAAAAATCCAAAATTTGAATTCATAATAATAGACAGTGTAGACGATGATAAAAAAAAGACATAGCCATGAATAACCCTTAAATAAATTAGAATTCATTGATTTTATTATTATTATTTGTTAATTGTTATTATTTTTAATTAAGATTCATCAATTTGTTTTATCATGTCAAATCTTGATTATTATTATTTTTGAATTAAGATTTGTCAATTCATTTTATCATGCTAAATCTTACTTAAGTATATCGCGATTGTATTGACTATTTTTTATCGCGATTGTATTGACTATTGTTTATTTTTAAGATGTGATATATTTTATTTGGATTTGGACTCGTACTAAATTGAATTTTTTGAAATTTAATCAATAATTATTGAATAAAAATTTATATATCTGAATTTTATCCGTTGATTACTATCATTAGTAGAAGACTATAAATTTTTTTAGCATACTAATCATGTGATCCAAATCCATTTTATTTGATTGATATATCCAAAATATTTAATTATGGTTATTATTATTTTTGAATATCATTATTATCCGATCATTTCGTGAACCGATTAATTTGTTACTATGTTTATTAATTTGCAATAAACATGGCCAACGAAATTTTATCTCAAGTAATTAAAGAATTCATATGCTCATAATTAACAATTTTGATATAAAAATTATTTTTTTAAGTCTTTCTAATAGAAGTATATAGATTATTTTTCATTCTTGCAATCATCTCTTATCAAATGAAATTATGAAAATATGATCCCTTCACCACAATTTTAAGAATTTTGTACCATACTAAAAAATATTCTGAAATTAATTTACTATTCAATATTTTATAATTTTGCCAAAAGCAATAATGGCACTGTTATGATATTTAAGTAACAAATCGCTATTTAAGGGATTTGATCGGATTGATTTGACCACTATAAACTGATAATGACTTTAAATGCTTTGTTTATGTATAAAGGTGAGATTACTTTCACTCTAAAAAATTATTTTGATACTCTATTGCTATGTGCACTCATAGCATTAATTTTGTAGTAAATTCTTCAAATATTAAGTTTGGATGGAGGAGGGACATGTCTCTTGGATGGTACCCTATGGGGACATGTCCTCAAATTTAGAAGAACACTCATAAGCTCCAAATGGTGCATCGAATGGGTATAACCCTTAGGAGGATTACACCCCAAACCAAAAGGTGCCCTTAAGGCACCATTCCATGTATATTTAAAGGGCTTTTGAAGTTCATTCTACACATCCAGTTTTTTGAATAAGCATTGAGGCTCATCATTTCATTTTTTGAGTAAAGAGAGAGTTTTTCAACCAATTTTCCTGTTCAAGATCTTGTTAAGGAGTGCCATTTGAACAAGAGGCATCCAAGGAATCCTAGGAGAACATTAGCCACATTGCATCCGTATAGCTCCGAGACGGAGGCTAATAAGTTCTTAAGGACAGAGAGATCTCGACTTGGTTTCGTTTTCACTTATAATCTACCGTTTTCCAGGTTTTACTTCATGTTCTAAGTTTTAGGGTTTATGCTTGTAATTGGTATGTTTGTGATCTGGTTTTTTTATTGTTGTCGCATGTTAATTTCGTTTAATAACACACAAATTCCCTAACAATCTTAAGAACTTATTATCATTAGTGTTGTTAGATGAACATTCACATGCTTTGATAAGAAATTTTCTGAAAAATATACTATGTGCATGAAAAATACGTAAGGGTGTTCGAACGCCTGACGAACGCAAAGGTAAAAATCTGAATTTTTGTAAGAACTTTCGAACGAGTATTCAAACACAACTTGAACGCAAGCCTTCTGCCTTAGAATGTTCGAACGCGTCCTAAACACAACACGAACGTAAACTCTCTAGAATATTCCGTTCGAACGCATTCTCAAACGCTACACGAACGTAAAATCTTTGGAATATTCCGTTCGAACGCATTCTCGAACGCTACACGAACGTGAACTCTCTGGAATACTTCGTTCGAACGCATTTACGAACGCTACACGAACGTGCACACACTGAACAGTCTCGTTCGAACGAAGATACGAACGCGACACTAACGAAATTGTTTCTGGAACTATTTTTAGTTAAAATAAACGTAGAAAAACTAATAATATTAACTTAGCAAAATCATATAATGAAAAATAATAAACTTGGTAGTATAGATTTAAGTTATTATTAAGGTGTTCAATTATCACAAGCATACACATAGTGATAAAGTTGAAATTTAATTGTGTGTTGCATACTTGGGTGAGAATTAAAAGTGTAATCATACGCAAGTAATTCCATCCAATCTTGGTTGATAAATACACATATACACACACACACACACACACACACACACATATATATATATATATTATATATATATATATATATATATAATATATATATATTATATATATATATATATTATATATATATATACACACACACATTGTATTGTGAATTTGGAAGTGTAATACTAAGTTTGAATTGCTAAGAGATTCTATTGAGGAATTATTTAAAGGATATTATGTCAAAAAGGCGATAAGAGCCTAAGTGGTTACTCCGGACCCCCCTCGTCCTTTGGGAATATTCATTTATTTACTTTTCATAAGAAACCTTAGTCGAAAATTCAAGGACTTGTGTTTATTGGTACTACTATCCAATAGAACAACGAGTGGATACTTGGTATATCACTTGAACAATATCATTTGTTGATCATTGTGCAATTTATCTTTTGTAGACTTATTGACCTCTATTGGTTTTTCCAGTTACACATGGCTAGCGGAAACATCATAGTACCGGTCGCTCATGGAGAAAAATCAGAAAAGTTGGTAAGGCAAACTTTAAACAGTGGAGGAGCAAAATATTGTTCTACCTGATAACTCTCCAGCTGGCTAAGTACCCCAAAGATCCTCTGGGTCCTATGGAGAGTGAAACGGAAACAGTCAAGCAATTGCGAGAAGAGACATGGTCGTCTGGCGACTTCTTGTGCAAGAACTACCTTTTGGGTGGACTTGACAATACCTTGTACAATGTGTACAAAGACATGAATTCTACGAAGATTCTCTGGGAATCTCTCGAGAAGAAATACAAAATCGAGGATTCCGGGTAAAATAAATTTGTCATGGGTAGGTTCCTGGACTACAAAATGGTAGATTCAAGAACGGTAATGTCTCAGTTGGGTGAATTGCAATTGATCATTCATGAAATATTGGATAAATGGATGAAACTCTGTGAGACGTTTCAAGTTGCCACCATCATTGAAAATTTACCTCCATCATGGAAGGACCTCAGAAGCCATCTGAAACACAAAAAGAAGTAGATGAGCCTTGAAGACCTTGGAGTTCGATTGAGGATTGAAGAGGACAACAAGAAGTCCGAGAAGGCCAGCTACAAGACTATGGAGTCTAAGGCCAACATCGTCGAAGGTGTAAATGGTAGCAAGAAGAGAAAGAACAGTGGAGCTGATTCTTCCTAAGCTTACAAGAAGTTCAAGGGGATGTGCTACAACTGTGGAAAGAGCGGTCATATGGCAAAGGACTGCAGAAACAAGAAGTCTCAGTACAAGGGCAAGAAAAAGAAAAATGAGGCCCATGTTACTGAAGATGAGCAGCTGACTGATGAGATCTCAGAGATGAACCTATCAGCAATGGTAACTGAAGCCAACTTGGTTGGGAATCCGAGAGAATGGTGGGTAGACATTGGGGCTATTCTTTATATAGGTGCTGATAGCAAGATGTTTTCCTCGTATCAGAAGGTCAATGGCGGCGATCATCTGACAATGGGAAACTCGTCTACCTTTAGAGTGGTTGGACATGGCACAGTGGTTCTGAAGGTGACATCTAGAAAAGAGCTTACATTGAAGAATGTTTTGCATGTTCCTGATATTCGGAAGAACTTGGTCTCGGGCTCTCTCCTTAGCAAGAATGGTTTTAAGCTTGTATTTATTTCTGATAAATTTTTATTGACCAAGAATGATTTTTATGTAGAAAAAAGATACCTCACTGAGGGCATTTTCAAATTAAATGTAATGACTGTCAATCGACATAATACTATTAATAAAGCTACAACTTCTGCTTATATTATTGAGTCACAAAATGTATGGCATGGAAGGTTAGGACATGTTAATTATGATACAATGCATAAATTAATTAACATGGACCTTATACCTAAATTTACAATTGATAGCCAACGTAAGTGTGAGGCATGTATTGAAGCAAAAATGCATAGAGCATCATTTCACTCCATAGAACGAAGTTCTGAACCTTTGGAACTTGTACACACTAATGTGTGTGATATGAATATTGTGCAAACAAGAGGCGGTAAAAAGTACTTTGTCACTTTTATCGATGATAGCACAAGATTCTGTTATGTGTATTTGCTGAGGAGTAAAGATGAAGCTATTGAGAGTTTTATACACTATAAGAACGAAGTTGAAAATCAACTTGGCAAGAAAATCAAGAGAATCATGAGTGATAGAGGTGTTGAATATGTGTCACCATTTAGTGAACATTGTTCCAATCATGGAATTATTCATGAGACTACTACTCCTTATTCGCCTCAACAAAATAGGATTGCTAAGCGCAAAAACTGAAATTTGAAGGAAATGATGAACGCCAGGTTGATAAGTTCTGGTTTACTCCAGAACTTGTGGGGGGAAGCCTTATTTTCCGCGAACTACGTTCTGAACAAGCTTCCTCACAGAAGATTGGACAAGACACCATATGAGTTGTCGAAAGGTTATGTACCTTGCTACATATATTTGAAAGTGTGGGGGTTGTGGGACACAGAAACTGGGCGACGCATGTTGTTCCGGGCTCGCGGCCCGGATGGGAGTACGGAGTAGCCCGTGGAGGACTAAATCGGAGAATAATGGAGTCGCCACCCGGTGTGAACCAGGAAAATGATTTAAGGCCGCACTCACCCCTCGGAAGGGAAGACCTCAAACCGTTGGGTACAGAATGGTCCCTTACTTATGCCACTTGTAATAAAATGATTTGTGCAATAATTTAATCGAGTCTAGCAACATATATTCCTAAAGGGTAATTTACTCATAAGTTCGCATGCATACATCAAAAGTTCATCTAAGTTCACATGTAACACACTTTCATATTTGCATACAACCTATTTGCATATAATCTATGTCCAAATTTGCATATAACCTATTTGCATATAATCTATGTCCGAATTTGCATGCATAAAGATAAATTGAAATACAGCAAACATACAATGTCATAAGCGCATTACATTTGATCATAGGCATGCCAGTAGATAATAATTGTACAATCACGCATGAAAGCAAATCGGAATAACGGCAAGCATATAACTTCATGAACATGTTGAATGGATGAATGCGGAAGCATAAATAGATAACTATATAGAACTTTGTAATGCATGCGTAAGTGAAACAATGATACACAAAGGGTAAATGACATAATAAGAGGCGCGGAAAAGCATCGTGACAAAGGCTTTTAATCCCTCAACATGGAGAACCTTTAATCTAACTTACTAAGTCCATGCGCACAATATCATAATGTATATAAAAATAAAGATAGCAATATCGGACTTCGTATACCCGATTGAACACATCTTACATCCAATCGAATATACATCATCTGACGCGGCAAAGCATCGTGCCAAAGGCTTTTAATCCCTCAACATAGAGAACCTTTAATCTCACTTACTAAGCTCATGCGCTTTATCATATAATGAATATAAAAATAAAGATAACAATATCGCACTTCATATACCTGATTAAACACATATTACATTCAATCGAATATACATCATCCGGAGCGGCAAACATCGTGGCAAAGGCTTTCAATCCCTCAACATAGAGAACCTTTAATCTCACTTACTAAGCCCATGCGATTTATCACATAATGCATATAAAAATTAAAGACAACAATTTCAGACTTCGTATACCTGATTGAACACATCTCACATTCAACCGAATATACATCATTCGGCGCGGTAAAGCATCGTGGTAAAGGATTTTAACCTCTCGAAATAGAGGACCTTTAATCGCACTTACTAAGCCCATGCGTTGTACCTCATCATTACTCAAACAAATGACATGCATAATTTAAATAGCGGGTAATAAACAAATCAAAACAACATAAAATAAAATATGTGCCGTTTGCTCAAGTGGTATGTGGAGTTGTATCCCGAGTACAGATCATACTATCGTCCATTCGGAATCGGCTATGAAATTTATGTCCGGGTTTCCATCCTATATACCACAAGATGGGACACATTTTCCATTTTACTCAAGGGCCACAACATGCATCACTCCACAATAATCATGCGAACGAGACTCAATAAACAATAAAAATATGAATGAAAATGGATGTGAAAAATACCCTCAGGTCTAACCTTTTATGTCGACTTTCGGAAGGGCGTTACAAGTCCGTCGGAAGAGCTATCACTCCGCAACTTTTCTGGTTCACTGGTCTACATCTTTCTTTGCTGTTTCACTGCTCAAGCTACTGTTTTGTCTCCATTTTGCTGATGTGTTGCTCCTATTTTTTAGTCACTGCTTTATGGGAAATAATGGACTGTTTTGGCCATTTTTTGGTGTTGTTTGCTCACTGTTTTGGGCAGTTTTTGAAGGGTTATCACGGTGACTTAGGGGACAATTTGTGTGATTTTTTACTGACTGTTGAAGGGGCTTATTTGCGTGTAATTTTTGGTGAAATACGCGACTGGACTGGGTGCAGTGTGCGGCAATTTTGGTGGTTTGCGTGAGGCGTGAATTGGCTAACAACGTGAGCCTGTGGGGGGGAATACAGGTCTGTGGCGTGGGTAAAAGGGGGCAGGTTTGTGAGGGTATGTGGCTTGCGTTAAAGGGCTGTTGCGTAGCTGTTTGTGGGCGTGAGGATGTGATGGCTTGTGCTGGCTATGGACTTGAGGTAAAAAAGGCAGATGGCATTGAGTGGACTAGTGGCTTGCGTTACAGGGCTTATGTTTGAAGGTTAATGGTGGCGTTGAAGGGGGCAAGCGTGAGGGCTATGGCTTGCGTGGAGAGTTTGGCTTTGAAGGTGGCTTGGTCAGTGGGCAGTGGCGAGAGTGGTGTTTGAGACCAAGGCTGTGCGTGTCTTCTTTAGGGTTTTACTGGCCAGTTGAGGGCGAAAGAATGAGTTAGTGGAGAGAGCCGATTAGGGTTTTTTATTTTTCTGTTTTTGTTGGCTTTTGCAGTGGGAGAGGAGGAGGTCTTAGGGTTGGATTTGTGCTATTTTTATAGTGATAAGGTAGGGTTTGCATGGTTTTGAATATAAAGGAGACCAATTAGTGTCACACAAGGAAAATCAATTATTTGGTTGGAGACATGTCTTGGCTAGTTTAGGAAGTTAGTATTTTTGATTTATGTTAATTAGGCATGTAATTTCTTTTATTTAGGTAGTTAAATTGTTAATTAGGTAGGGATATATTTTATATTTTATTTGATTTATTTTAATTTGGTATGTGATTTTTTAGATTAGGAATTTAATTTAGGAATTTAATTTAATTAGATATTAGTTTAATTTAATTTAGATTTAATTTTATTGGTTTAATTTAATTTCAATTTAATTAGTTATTTAATTTAATTTCGACTTAGTTATTTAATTTAATTGGTTTAATTTAATTAGTTTTTAATTTGATTTACTTGTATTTTAATTTAATTTAATTTAATTTAATTTGTGACATGTATTTTAAATGTTTTAATTATTTTTTGGATTGGGCTTGGGTGAGATAGGCTTGGTGTGTGTCTTATGGGGTTTGGGCTAAGGGTGTGTTCTAAAACGGAGGTCCAACAAGCGAAAAACAAGCGAATAAAATCTAACAAAAATACCGATCCCCTTCCGACGTCCGTTTACCGCGACTTCCTCAACTTAAAAGGTAGTGTCTCCAAATGAGACTCATCATAGGGACTCACATGCAAAAATACAGTGCCTACAGGGGTGTCTTGCCAAAGTAATGGTTCCTAAACCTAAGAAGGTTAGAATATGACCCAAAACCGTTGATTGTATATTCATCGGATATGCTCACAACAGTAGTGCGTATCGATTCTTGTACACAAGTCTGAGATTCCTGACATCAATCCGAATATGATAATTGAGTCAAGGAATGCAACATTTTTTGAAGAGACATTTCCTTGTAAGGAAAGACAAAGAAGAGAGTCTCTCAAAAGAACTATTGATACTGTCAAAGACAATGATCATGTTGACCAAGAGTCAGATCAACGTGAAAATGTTGAGAAAATCGAAACTAGACGTAGCAAAAGAGCTAGAACGTCTAAGTCGTTTGGTCCCGATTTTCTGACATACTTGTTAGAAAATGAGCCTCAAAGTTATAAGGAAGCAATGTTTTCTTCGGAGGCACCTTTGTGGAAAGAGGCTATCAACAGTGAGATTGATTTTATCCTATAGAAACATATTTAGGAGTTGGTTGATCTTCCTATAGGTTGTAAGCCATTGGGCTATAAATGGATATTCAAACGGAAGATGAAACCGGATGGATCAATAGATAAATACAAGGCAAGGTTTTTCATAAAAGGTTATAGACAAAAAGAAGGCATTGATTACTTTGACACCTATTCACCAGTGACTCATATCATATCGATAAGAATGCTCATAGGCATAGCATCTATATTTGGTCTTGAAATACATCAAATTGATGTAAAGATGACATTCTTGAATGGTGAATTGGATGAAGAGATTTACATGGAATAACCAGAAGGTTTCAATGTTCCTGGACAAGAACAGAAAGTGTGCAAACTTGTAAAATTCTTGTACGAATTAAAACAAGCACCTAAACAATGGCATGAGAAATTTGACAAAGAGATGTTGTCAAGTGGGTTCAAAACCAATGAGTGTGATAAGTGTGTGTACACCAAGTCAACTCAAAAAGGATATGTCATTGTATGTTTCTATGTAGACGATATACTGATAATTAGTAGTAATCATGAAATGATTCAGTCTACATTGAGAGTGTTATCCGGTAGATTTGATATGAAATATTTAGGAGTAGCTGATGTGATCCTAGGAATTAAGATTTTCAGGACATCAGAAGGATATATATTATCTCACACTCATTATATTGAGAAGATACTTGAGAAATATAACAAATGAGATCTAAATGTGGCTAGAACTCATGTAGACCTAACTCTTCATCTATCAAAGAATACTGGCTCAAGCGTATCGCAATTAGAGTATTCGAGAATCATCAGAAGTCTGATGTATCTCACGAATTGCACACGACCTGATATTGCTCAAGCTGTGAACAGGCTTAGCAGATATACGAGCAATCCAGGACATAACCACTGGAAAGCCATAGTAAGAGTTTTGAGGTATCTGAGAGAAACTTCAAAATATGGGTTGCATTATGCGAGATATCCTGCTGTTCTAGAGGGATACAACGATGCTAACTGGATATCTGATACAGTGGATTCCAAATCTACGAGTGGATTTATTTTCACACTTGGTAATGCAGCCGTGTCATGGAAATCCTCGAGGCAAACATGTATTGCCCGGTCTACTATGGAATCAGAGTTCATAGCATTAGACAAAACAGTGGAAGAAGCGGAATGGCTTCGAAATTTCATGGAGGATATTCCAAGTTAGCCCAAACCGGTGCTAGCGATAAGCATACATTGTGATAACCAATCGGCTATTGGGAGAGCCCAAAATACAATGTATAATGAAAAGTCTCGACAAATACGTCGGAGACATAATACCATGTGTCAACTACTTACAAGTGGCATAATATCGATCGATTATGTCAAGTCGAAGGAAAACCTAGCAGATCCACTTACTAAAGGTTTACCTAGAGAGCAAGTTGAGAAGTCATCGAGGGGAATGGGCTTGAAGCCTATAAATTAAGAATTTTCACTGTGGAAACCCAACCTAACTGACTGGAGATCCCAAGATCTAGGTTCAAAAGGGACAACTAAAACTTTGTGCAATTCAAAACAAACACTGTAGAGTTTTGTACTCTTTCCCATAGGTTAGGATAAGCTAAAGATTTTAATGATCACTATATTAGGATATGAGTCCTAATGGGGGTAAAGACAGATTACCCCTTCATAGTAGATCACCTATTTCAAGTAAGAAGTGAAGCCACATCCATGGGATTTTACAGGCTGATTTCTCTAAAGTGCTTGATGAATCCAGGACCGCTGCTCATGGCTGAAATGAACACAACCGTAGAACAGGAAATGGTCGAAGTGTTGGAAATTGTCTTAGT
The DNA here is from genome assembly GCA_019454045.1 of Zanthoxylum bungeanum. NCBI lineage: Eukaryota > Viridiplantae > Streptophyta > Magnoliopsida > Sapindales > Rutaceae > Zanthoxylum > Zanthoxylum bungeanum. The sequence continues at coordinate 3,743 of SKCR01003771.1, read as the reverse complement.
TTACACCAACGGCAGAACAGTTCAAGACTATGGGTCACTGGTTTGCCAAGTAAATCCGATTGTCATTCACTAGGAAAATTTCAAGACGAAAGCTACCTATTTCGATGCAGCTTTAGTTCACGGAAACTCTCTCAAGTGTCTGCTTGAATATTTGGAGAATTATGGGGGATTGTAGTAAATTCTTCAAATATTAAGTTTTAATAGAGGAGGGACATGTCCCTTGGACGGTACCCTATTGGGACATGTCCTCCAATTTAGAAGAACACTCCTAAGCTTCAAATGGTACATGGAAGGGGTATAACCCTTAGGAGGGTTACACCCCAAACCAAAATGTACCTTTAAGGCACCCTTCCATGTCTATTTAAAGGGCTTTTGAAGTTCATTCTACAGATCCAGTTTTTTGAATAAGCATTGAGTCTCATCATTTCGTTTTTTGAGTAAAGAGAGAGTTTTTCCATCAATTTTCCATTTCAAGATCGTGTTAAGGAGTGCCCCTTGAACAAAAGGCATCCAAGGAATCATGGGAGAACGTTAGCCACATGGCATTCGTAGAGTACCGAGACGGAGGCTAATAAGTTCTTAATGACAGAAAGATCTCGCTTGGATTCTTTTTCACTTATAATCTAATATTTTCCAGGTTTTTCTTCATGTTCTAAGTTTTAGGGTTTATGCTTATAATTGGAATGTTTGTGATCTGGTTTTTTGATTGTTATCGCATGTTAATTTCGTTTAATAACACACAAATTCCCCAAAAAATTTAAATTTGGGTTATTTATATTTTAGCACTAAAGTTATGATTAAAAAAATAATTAGGTACTGTAAATATTGACATATTACACTGTACTATTAAACTTATACAGAATATTACATTTTACTACTTTTTTTATCTAAACTATTATTTGACCGTCAGTTAACCATGACATCATGCTGATATCATAAGGATAAAAGAGTCTTAAACTATAAATTAATATAAATTATAAATATTCTAAAAAATTTAACTTGAAAAAGCTATTGAAAGTATGATTGCTCATTATTTTTCTTGTTCCCCTCCACTACCTAGAATATAATTGAACAAAGAATTTGGCATTTGACATTGTTTAATCCTAAAAAAGCTTCAAAATTGTAAATGGCAGGTGGTTAGTTTGTGCTGACTTTGTAAGAAATTCTCTAATATTTATAGGATGTTGCATTTAAGAGACATATCCATTAGCATGTGTCCTATATGAGAGACACAAATTAAAGAGACATGTCCTCTGAGAATGATAGAATATAACTCTTGAGTTGAAAGGACATCATAGATGAATATAATCTTTAGAATGATTATATCTTTAAACTAAAGAGTGTCTACAAAGACACCCCTACATGTCCATAAATAGACCTCATTAGGTTCTCATTTAATGATTCACTTTTCCCATTTGTTCTTATACATAAGTAGAGAGTCTAACAAAGAATAATAGAGAGTTTCCACCATTTTTAAGTTTGTAGATCTTGATTCAAAGAGTACATTTTTTGATCAAGAAGTAACCAAGTATCCTGTGAGAATGTTAGCCAAGACATCCATAAGTACACCGATGCGGGACTAATAAGTTCTTAAGGAGAGAGTTTATTCGACTTGGTTTGGAGATCTTCATCTTCTACAGAATAATTTTCAAGTTTTCTAAGTCATTGAGTTGATTGAATTGCATATTTATTATTTATCAATTTACTTTAATAATGCATATTAAAAGTGATTAACAACATATCCCACTGATAATCTTATGAACTTATTAACTTATATGTGTTGTTTATTTTGGTTTATGTAAAATTTATTCATCTTTTGCTCTGAAAATGCTTTCTAAATATGAAATTTATACGGTGTTCGAACATCCGTCTAACGCATAAGAAACACACAATGTAATGCAATTTCATTCGAACGCAATGAAAAACGTCACTCGAATGCGAGCCCTCTGGAAGGGTTCGTTCGAACGCGTTAGCAAATGTGAACTCTCTGGAAAGATTCCTTCGAACGGTTCAACAAACGTAACACTAACGCAAATCATACCTGAAAGATTTAATGTGCATTGATTCACATATTTAGATTAATCAAATATCTAGTTAATTAACTTGTTAATTGTCATATATTGTAAACAAACTTTAATTGTGAAACTTGGTAATATAGACATAAGTTAATTATAGGATAATTCAATTATTACATGTATGCACCTAGTTTATTTTGTGATAAAATTGAGAAATTTATTCTTGTTAATTAACTGTTGCATACTTGGTTGAGAATTAAAAGTGTATCATAAAGACTTGGTCTGAGTTATACATAAATAATTCCTTCCAAGCTTGTCTAAATTTGTATTATAATAGTTATATGTGTGTTTGAGAATTGAAGTGTAACACTAAGATTGAATGCCTAAGATTGTCTATTGAGAAAATGATTATGGAAATTGTGACACCAAGACGATAAGAGCCTAAGAGGCCAAAGATTTAAGTGGTTACGCCGGACCCCATCATCGTCGGGGAATTTTATTTTGTTCACTTATCATAAAAAACTTTAGTCCCAAATTCGAGAACTTGTATTATTTGGTATTACTATCTGTAGATGCTGGATTTCGGCCGAGGTCCACAATTGAGAATTTGTCAGTTGGGGGCACTAGCGATCCTGCAAAACAAAGGTAGAGTGAATGAGAGTACCGCCCACCGGTATGGTGGGTTCCGGGGGCACTCCGACGCTCAAGTCAGTAATGAGAATAAGTCAGATGTAGGGAGAATAAGGCCTGAAGTTACCTCAGTCTCTGTTTGTTTGCCGTGAGGGCAGGGAACTATGATTTCTCTGATAATAGGGAGTCGTGCAGTGCCCTCTCATCTTTTATGCCTTGACTCATCTCTTTTTATAGACCCTTCTGACGTGGGGTTATTTAAATCTCTTCTTCCCGTTGGATGTGTTAATGATGGGGTTTATGACTGTAACTGTCGATTTTAATGGAGTTCATTACTTAAGACGTTTTCCCAATCTAATTACTCATGATTCTGTTGGCCTTCCTGAACTGTTAGATCCGTGATGATGGGCTCTGGGTTGGTCTGGCCTCTTGGCCGAAAGCTGATTTCTCAAACTAGATCTGATGGTGGTCCTTGGGGCTTTGGTTTCGTGATTGGCCCAAAGGCGGAAAGACGGTTATACCCTTGGGCCTAAATTTGACCCGTACAGTTTGTCCCCTACTCTCTAAATCAAGGAGTCCTTGGCTTGGAAAGTATTTGACGCGCGCGTCGAGACTATAGGATGAAGGTGTACATGAGCGTTGATGTTGCCTATTGATTGAACCAAACGAATGTCAAGTTATGAAATTGACTCTACATGATCCATCGTGGATGTGTCCAGTCGAATGAGCTAGATGAAGGTCAGGATCATGAACTTGACTCTACAAGAGCCATTGGGGAAGTACCCAGTCGACTGAACCAGATGAAGGTCAAGATATATGTTATACGACATGTGTAATATATGTCTACAACTTGACTCGTCCTGAGTCCATGGGGGATGTCCCCGGTCAACTAAACTAGATGAAGTTTCAGGATATAAGTCATACGACATGTGTTAATCCATGTCTACAAATTGACTCGACATGAGTCCATAGGGGATGTCCCCGGTCGACTGAACCATATGAAGGATCATGATGTAAGTCATTCGACATATGTAGTCAATGTCAACAACTTGACTAGACATAAGTCTATGGGGGATGTCTCCGTTCGACTAAACCAGA
>SKCR01003770.1:0-167228 GCA_019454045.1 Zanthoxylum bungeanum | reverse complement strand
TCATTTAGTTTTCTTTGTGTAAAACTTGTGTATTATTCTTGTAGTAATAATACGAATTCGGTTTTTTCCTCAAACACTTCCAAGAGTGATCGGTGAATCACAACAACATCATTACAATAATGTCTGATTTCCTAAGTTGCTTTTCTTTTAATGCAGAACATAACAGGTTTTGTTGTCCAAGTTAGCTATGCTGAGAATTCAAAATCATGTTTTTTTTTTCATTTGAGGTAAGTGATCGATAAAGTCATAGGCTCGTTATATGACTAGGATTGCAATTAATTTGTTTCATTTTATGGAAAATCGAATCAATTAATTTGTTCAGTCTGAAGTTTTATAGAGTAACATGAGATTGTGTATTTTGTGACGTAAAAATTAGATTTTTGTTTATAGGTTCATTGATTTTGCCGTCAGGAGGATGATTTCAAGAGTGGCAAGACTAAGATAAAATATGCAGTTTATTCTGGTTGATTTTTCAAGACTAAGAATCAACTCATCAAGGTACATATGCTATTTATTCTTAAAAGTGACTTATTATCATATGAATATTTATTGTGAAAAAGTGTAGTTTCTGACCCTATACATCTATGGAGGAAATAGGTGTAATCTTGCAGAAATAAAATTTAACTACACTAAAACAAGTCATATATTAATGTTTCTATGGTTAATTCAAAATACCCTTAAGTCTAATAATTATAAAATAAAGTAAAATATCAAAGCAACAAAAATTACAACCAGCATAGAGATTTGTTGACGGAGTGGAAAATTCTTACAGATTAAAAAATCACTCCGAATATAGATTATCACCCGAATCCATTATAATAGAGAAAACTTACCGTGATGTTATAAGGCCTTAAGTACCTTTCGGAAGTTTAATTGCGGCCTTTCGGTTATAGCAAGAGAACCACTAATGAATTGGTGATGTATAAAAATCACCATTCTCTCTTTTTATAGTTATATAGATAATATTTTGAGCATAAATTTTGATTAACAATTGGTATATGAACTTTATTTTTGCTGGGAATTCAGGTTACTCACGGCACACCAGTGGTGAATGCAATTTCAAAACAGGATGCAGTGATTGAGAAAAATCCTGAGGACTTTCATTGGCTTGGCTCCTGAAAATAACAAGATTTTGGGGAACAAGTGAAGAAATTCTTGGGGACAGAAAAGAAACCACTAGCCCATTTCTCTGTCACCACTCACTAATCAATCTTTAGATTACTGATCAATACTCGATTAAACTATTCCAAGATGAACAAATTTAGGGTAATTTTTTCCTGACCATAGATTCTCTTAATTGCATCTTTGAATTATTTGGAGTTTGTTTATTAGAGGTTGGTACTCTTTCATTTCTCGAATTTTCGCTACAGGTTTACTTATAAAGGTTTAAATGAGGTCATAACCTTTCTCTCCTGAGCTTAGGATATTAATTCTTTATTTATCTTGATTTGTATTAAATTCTTTATAATTCTTTATAATTAAATTCTTTAATTTCTTTATCTGGATAGCATATAATTAGACAATTTCTTAAGTGCCAGCTTAGCTGGGATTTAAAATCTTATTTTGATGCTTCGCACGTTATAAAAGTGCCATATAAATTTTTTTAGTGCAAGATACTAGTCCCTTGGAGTTAGGGGTGGGCAAAAAAACCGACCGAACCGAACCAAACCGTAAACCGAACCAAATTGGACCGAATTTACGGTTTTTTTTCTAACGGTTCGGTTTGCGGTTCGGATTGGCCCACCCCAAACGGTTTACGGTTCGGTTCATGAGCTAATCCGAACCGCACCTGTTAAACCGAACCGAACCGTTATAATTAAAAAAAAATTATATATTTTTATAAAAAAAAATTGTATTTTTCTTTTAATTTTATTCTATGTTTCTTTTTATGAGTATGTTAATACTTTTATTTTTAAATTTTTTGTTAATACTTTTATTCTTCAATTTATTTGTTAATACTTTTATTCTTAAATTTTTTATTTTATGATAGCATCATTATTCTTGAAAGTAAGATGTTAGATTTATCTCTTAATTAGAACGATCGTAACATCATTATTCAAGGTAATTTTTAAAAAAACACAAGAATTAATTGTGCCTCATTTTTCAAACTTTAATGAAGTGCATGTGTTCCCTGGAGTCACATCTTACACCCTAACACTTCATACTATTTGTTGGATAGACTAGTTTTTTTTTCTTCACTTAAGTGGATGAAAATTTGTTTTAAATATAATAATCTGTAAACCGAACCGAACCAATCCGTAAACCGCTGGTTTAAAAAATTTTCAATCCGAACCAAACCGTTATTTAATGGTTTGGTTTGAGAGGTAAAAAATCTGAACCGTAAAATATGATTTGGTTCGGTTTTTAGCAAAAACCGAATCAAACCGAACCGCGCCCACCCCTAATTGGAGCTATTACTTGTGTGGTGATGAAACATTGGTATTATAATTGTGTTTTGGTCATAGGTTCCACACTTTCTTCTAGAGTATGGTAGCCAAGACACAATATGCTCCACAATACTTGCTGGTTTCAACCTCAGATGAAATGAGCTCAAGTATTGCAGAATAAATTTTGAAATTGTTTAATTTTTATAAATGAATTTTCATTTTAATTAACACTTAGTCATCTTCTACACTTGATCTCTTTTTTCTGACAATATATTTTAAATTTTTATAATAATTTGCATTTTCAACAAAATGCTGTACATAACTTTGCTACTTGCTGCATAATCTGTTCGAGTCCCAGTAGAGTCCCGGCTGGGACTCTTGTCTCCAATCTCAAAAATTGAGATTTGGGAGTAGATTTCTCCCCAATTATTTAAGTGGGAGTAGATATTTTCGGTTATGACTCGTCTCTTAGTAGACGTAGATGTCTGAGTGTGCGATAATTGTATGTATTGAATATCCCAGTAGATTTCAGAGTGTATATCTGTAGAATTATAATTCAAAAAAAAATTAGTAGAACATTAACAACATAACAAAACGAATACAAAAATTACAAATGTTTGAAACTCATGTTAAAAAAAGAATACAATACAATTGATTATTCTGAAGACTATAACAAGAGGACTACAAAAATTACAATCTCTTGCAAGACTATATACACTGATAAAATAACCAAAATGGATCGAAAGAAATTAAATAATTATCTACTTGGACAATTTTTTTTTTTTTTAACCTACAAATTCAATCTGCAACCATCAAAAATGGCCAAAATAACTTTATGTGAGAACTATTCTTTTGTTGACAATTTGAGCCAGAATTTTACTATAAATAGGGAGCTTACTTGAGAGCTCAAACCATCCCAAAAATATTAAGTTTCATGTAAAGAAAGCTTAGAGAGTGTAGCAAGTGAGGTTTTTGTAGAGTTTCAAACGTTTGTAATTTATGTTCTTATAGTAATAGAATTCAATTTTTCATCATAAAGAGAATCACAACAAGTGGTATCAGTAGCTTTGGTTATATATTGGGGTAGTAAAATCGAAGAATGGAACTCGAATCGGGAAATTCGGGTTTTAGGAAATCTGTCAAAAATCAAGTTTGAGCATACCATTAGTTTTTTCACGTCGAGTCGAGCACAGTGGTATTTTTAGGTGATCAAACAGAGATCAGAGACGCCCTCACACACTCACATGCGCATCATGTGCCACACGCTCCAACTGAAGGTTGAAAATGACCACGTCCACGGCACATCAGCGACGAGTCAACAGCCACATCAGCATCTAGTTAGTAGCCACATCATTGTATAGTTACTAGCCACGTCATCCCATGTGTTGCCACATCAGCATCTCGGTCTAGTCATTAGTCACACCATGTGTCACATGTCAGACACGTCATCAACTACGTGTCTGCCATGAAAGTACCTACAAGCAATAGCGACAAACACTCTCTATACCCAAGAGGGGGTGAATTGGGTTATCGCTATAAATGCGGAATTATAAAATCTTTGCCGATTTTAACTCTTATTACCAAGTTGGGACTTAAGGCAATTTTCTCTATTCCAATTAATAGCCTATATGCAAGTTTACTATTTAATGTATATAAGTATAAATAAACTTGCAAGTAGTAAAAGTATAGGGAAGGAGAAATACGACACCGCGATTTATAGTGGTTCGGCCAAACGTGCCTACGTCCACTCCCTCAAGCCTCGCTTGAAGATTTCCACTAAAATCTAGTTTCTGTGGTTCACCCGCAACCAAGAGTTTTCCGCAAAGGCACACTCCAAACCTTTTACAACTTTGAGTTTTGTTCGTAGGTGCACTCACAACCTTTACAACTACCCTAACCAATGGGATTTCACAACCACAAGTGTTTTGTATAAGAAAATTTTTAAAACACACTTGGGCACTCACAAATATTAAGAAGATTGTGTGAGTTGCAAACCCAAGTGATCTAAGCTCACTAAATGTAATGAAAATGTGTGTGAGCTTGTATGAGTGTTTAAGTGTATGAAGGTTTAAGACACTCTTGTATTTGCTTTAGAGAATGTGTATGAAGGTTTTCTAAGTCTCTCTCTTAAAGCAAATGAGTTGGGGTCCTATTATAATAAAATGTAAAGCTTTCCCCAACTTACAGCGAGACCGGTATGGAAACCGGTATGGTACCGGCATGCCGGTCTAGGGTTCCAAGGGATACTAACGGCTATATTACCGTTTGAAAAGTATACGTTAGACCGGTATGGAAACCGGTATGAGGACCGGTATGGTCCGTGCCGGTTCCAGAGAGCATTCATTCTGTAACCAATACCGGCATAGAAACCGGTATGGAAACCGGTAAGATTCAGCCCGGTTCCAATAAGCATTTTCCCTTAGGTAAGACCGTTATGAAGACCGGTAAGTGGACCGGTAAGGTCCATGCCGGTTCCAGTGAGCTTCAAAAACAGAGCATCCACCGGTATGCAAACCGGTAAGGTACAGGTATGCCGGTCTCAGACAAAAATGCAGAGTAATGAAGGTTTTGAGGCATTTTGTCATGATCCTAATGCTTCTAAGTGAATGTGCATGATCTCTATGAGCTTAGGCACTTGAATATTACAATTCACATTACAAATAAATCCTAAGTTAAGACTTCGCAATATATCTTCGATTTGCCGCAAGTCTTCACATTCTCGCTCTTCACCTCATATGCTTCGATACTTTTTGTATTACATCGTGTTTGCACGTCGAAGTCTTCTTTCTCATGTTGACGTCATCAATACCAATTACAACGATTATGCGACCAAGTCGCCAACAATCTCCCCCTTTTTGATGATGGCAACCCCTTAAAACTTGTTGCAACTTGTGAGCTTCTTGGAGTCCAAATTTGACAATTTTGCTCCCCCTCACTATAAGCTCCCCATCAATGTGTGATTGTCTTCAAATAAACTCTATCAAAACTTGACAAACACATTAGTACAATTACTCCCCCTTAAACCAAAAGTGAGGGTTAAACAAGTTTTAATCTCATTTCTAATGATTTCTCCCCCTTTGACATTATCAAAAGTGGAGAAGCAAAAATTAAAATCAAAATGAGATACCAATACATATGTGCAAGAAAATAAAGATATCAAAATTTAAAAATATGCACATTTTGGCATTTCCCCCTTTTTGCCATAAGATGTAAAAAAAATCATGTATAATACAATTTTCATAAGATTATGCTCCAATGATATCAATTAACATTTTATCACAATGATTCCAATTGAATATCATATCATCTTACTTTAAGCATGATTTCTCCCTAATTGTGATATCAAATAAGATATGACATTACATATTATGATATCAACTAAAATCAATGAATTCATTTCAATGCATTTTAATGATTGTCTTCTTATAAATATCATACCAATTTAATAAACAATCAAAAATCCATGCTTTTCATTTTATCCATGGAAACTGTGTCAATATACATGCATTTCATTTTCAACCAATTAGTTCATATGGCAAGGCATATTCAATCAAGTGATCACATATATTGCATTTAACTCAATAAATTTTATGTGATACCAATTGATATGAATAAGGGGTTTAAATGTATGATTTAGGCAATTGATGATATCAAATGAACAATTGATACCAATAGAAAGTTAAATATGTTGCCTAATCACTTTGTATGCTTCAAAAAAAAATAACCAATTTGAAAAATAAGCATACAATACAATTTAGAGGAAACGGTACCAATGTTTCCGTGAGTACGGAGTTTACCTTTACTGTTGCGATTCCTCATCAATTTTGCAATTCTCTTTAAAGATCCATTACCAAAGCTCCCCCTACAAATTTATCAATTATACTTTGGTACCCAAACTTTATTGGGTCCATTGGGGTTAATTTTGATTCCTTGAGGAATCCAAGCATTCTTAATCACATTCTTGTTCATGCATTCAAAAATTTTATGTCCATTTTTATTACATGCATGACATATGACATTTTCATTGATGGCATTTTTAGCATGGGAGTCGGATGCCTTACAAAATAATTCTTCAAAAATTTTCTTTTAATATAAGGCCTATATCATAATCCTTCTCTTTTAAATGCACATTTTTGGGATCCAATTAGCATATTAAAATTTTTATGTCCCAATGTGAATTTGCTAAGTATGGTTTGCAAATCTATAACCTTAGTGTTTAATAAGACATTTTCATTTAAAATAGATTCGCAATCATATGTCTTAGAGCTAGATGACATATTTGATATGACATTTTCAAGTTCTAGCTTTTTCAACTTTAAACATGCATTTTCATCATTTAAGCATGCAATTTCTTTTTCATGTTTAGCCTTTAAGCATATCATATCATTATCTAAAACATGAAATTTATCCATACTAGTTGCATGTTCAATTTTAAGTGTAGCATGCTCATTTTTGACCAATTTTAACTTCTTTTTAAGCATATCACACAATTCTCTTAATCCATTAAAGGCATTAAGTAAATCATCATAGTCTTGAGAATTGTGTACCTCTTCTTCTTCGCTTTCTTCCTCACTTTCGAAGTGGAAGTCCTCATTTGTGATAGTCATGAATGCTAGATTTGTTCTTTCTTTGTCTTGGACCTCATCTTCCTCCTCGGATGAGCTAGAATCGCTATCGCTCCAAGTTGAAGTAGTTTTCATTGCCTTTTTCTTTTCATCCGCCTTTGATTTTCCTTTGAGCTTTGTGGATTTGAGGAGTTTCTTTAAGTTCTTGTTTATTTGAGCCAACTCATCATCACTATCCTCTTCTTCACTTGAGCTTGAGTCGTCTCGTTTTCTCGCTTTTAAGGCCAATGACTTTCTTGTCTTTTTCTCATCTTCCTCCTTTTTATCCATCTTGATCTCCATTTCATACTCAAGCAATTTGCCGACCAAATCATCCATCTTTAATGTGTTTATGTCGTTTGCTTCTTTAATGGAGGAGGTGTAGCTTCTATATTCCTTCGGGAGTGATCTCAAAATTTTCTTCACTTGATCCGATGTCCCGATGATTTTTCCAAGGCTCCTAAATGATTGATGATGACCGTAAACCTTGAAATCATGTGATCAATTTCTTCCCCGGATTCCATCTTGAAATTGTCCAATTCGCACATGAACCGGTTGATCTTCGATTCCTTTACTTGGCTTGTGCCCTCGTTGATCATCTCTAATGACTTCCATAAATCATAAGCATTTCCACACTCCGGAAGTTTGTTTATTTGATCCCGATCAATGGCACATAGAAGTTGGTTGAGTGCCTTAGCATTTTGTGAAGCTTGTTTTAGATCCTCACTATCCCATTCTAAGCTTGGCTTCGGAATCTCAACCCCATTGCTATCCCTTTTTGTTGGCCCTTTTGCACCTCGTGTGATAACCAGATAAGATTGCGAATCTACGGCAAGGAGATAATTTAACATTCTCATCTTCCAATAATTGTAGTCCATTCCGGTGTAAAATGGATGTCTAGTCGTTGAAAATCCCTCGGCAAGATTTGACGAGTTGCTTGTAGATGCCATGATCTATTCTCGGACGGTTAGGTCTTGTAGAGAATACCTCGCTCTGATACCAACTGAAAGTACCTACAAGCAATAGCGACAAACACTCTCTATACCCAAGAGGGGGGTGAATTGGGTTATCGCTATAAATGCGGAATTATAAAATATTTGCCGATTTTAACTCTTATTACCAAGTTGGGACTTAAGGCAATTTTCTCTATTCCAATTAATAGCCTATATGCAAGTTTACTATTTAATATATATAAGTATAAATAAACTTGCAAGTAGTAAAAATATAGGGAAAGAGAAATACGACACCGCGATTTATAGTGGTTCGGCCAAACGTGCCTACGTCCACTCCCTCAAGCCTCGCTTGAAGATTTCCACTAAAATCGAGTTTCTGTGGTTCACCCGCAACCAAGAGTTTTCCGCAAAGGCACACTCCAAACCTTTTACAACTTTGAGTTTTGTTCGTAGGTGCACTCACAACCTTTACAACTACCCAAACCAATGGGATTTCACAACCACAAATGTTTTGTATAAGAAGATTTTAAAACACATTTGGGCACTCACAAATATTATGAAGATTGTGTGAGTTGCAAACCTAATTGATCTAATCTCACTAAATGTAATGAAAATGTGTGTGAGCTTGTATGAGTGTTTAAGTGTATGAAGGTTTAAGACACTCTTGTATTTGCTTTAGAGAATGTGTATGAAGATTTTATAAGTCTCTCTCTTAAAGCAAATGAGTTGGGGTCCTATTTATAATAAAATGCAAAGCTTTCCCCAACTTACAGCGAGACCGGTATGGAAACCGGTATGGTACCGGTATGCCGGTCTAGGGTTCCAAGGGATACTAACGGCTATATTACCGTTTGAAAAGTATACGTTAGACAGGTATGGAAACCGGTATGAGGACCGGTATGGTCCGTGCCGGTTCCAGAGAGCATTCATTCTGTAACCAATACCGGCATAGAAACCGGTATGGAAACCGGTAAGATTCAGCCCGGTTCCAGTAAGCATTTTCCCTTAGGTAAGACCGGTATGAAGACCGGTAAGTGGACCGGTAAGGTCTATGCCGGTTCCAGTGAGCTTCAAAAACAGAGCATCCACCGGTATGCAAACCGGTAAGGTACTGGTATGTCGGTCTCAGACAAAAATGCAGAGTAATGAATGTTTTGAGGTATTTTGTCATGATCCTAATGCTTCTAAGTGAATGTGCATTATCCTTATGAGCTTAGGCACTTGAATATTATAATTCACATTATAAATTAAATCTTAAGCTAAGACTTCGCAATATATCTTCTATTTGCCGCAAGTTTTCACATTCTCGCTCTTCACCTCATATGCTTCGATACTTTTTATATTACATCGTGTTTGCACGTCGAAGTCTTCTTTCTCATGTTGATGTCATCAAAACCAATTACAACGATTATGCGAACAAGTCGCCAACATGTCATTCATCTGCCACCTATGTATTTCGATCTCACTTTGTCACCTCAGCAGCCACGTATCAACCACTTCAACATACCTAGTAAATTTTATTGAGCATTCAGAAGTCTTTGAAATTTACATTTTAGCTTCAGAAAATTTAAAATTTTACAAATCGGCCGCTGAGTCGGATTTGGACCAAGGAATAGTCAAATCCACCTTTTCAACCGTTCTGAATGTAATGGTGGCCTCCGATTTGTGAAAATAAGAACCGATTTTGTTATATTTTCATTTTAAACTTCAAACTTAAAATGGAAATTAAAGTTTTTCCTTCTAGTCCAATGATCAAGCTGACATCAATCAATTACTCGCTCTGGAGGTCTCGGATGATAGATCATTTGCATTGCGAAAATTTCTTCGATATAATCGAGTTGAAGTGAGTGAGACCATATTCTGTCAAAGAGAGTGACTGAAATAAACTTAACAGCAGAAATCTCGATCAGATTAGATAGTTGATCGGCCACAGTGTTGTCCGTCACGTAGTACATGATACAAATGCTTACGAAATATGGATAAAGCTGAAAGACAAGTACCAGGCCAAGACAGCTTGGAATAAAGCCTTAAATATTCTCGGGTCCAGACCCGGGTAGACCCGGTCCGGACCCAATTACCCGGATTCTTTTTTTTTTAATTTTTTTTAAATTTTAATTGTATTATTTTATATTTATATTTGTATTTTGTCAATTTTATTAATTTTATTTCAATTCTTTTAATTTTTTATTATATTATATTATATATATATACATAATATTTTTTATTTTTTATTATAATCTAATTTATTATATATTTTTTTTATTTTTTTCCGGACCCGGGTCTACCTGGGATCACCCGGGTCTTAATTTTAAAGACCCGGGTCCGGATTTTTTAGTTCTGGACCCGGGTTGTCCGGGTCCATGCAGACCCGGGCCGGGTCCGGGTCTTGTTGCCATCTCTACATGCAACTAGGAGATGAAATACAAGTCCTCTTGCTACTCAGTTCTCATCCTGATAGTTGAGAGACATTTGTGGTTACTTTTAGTAATTTGGCTCCTGGAGGCAAACTTGTCATGTCTATGGTAAAAGATGCCCTGTCAAATGAGGAGGTCAGAAGAAAAGACGTGGACACATATCAGACACAGCCCTTGTCACGGAGAATCGAGAAAGAAAACGAGATAAAAATAAAGGTAGAGTGAGAGGCAGAGGTAAAAGTAGAGGTAAATCCACAAACGGAAGAAAGTTTACTTACAATGGCCAATATTATGATGCAAATATTCATATTAATTTCAGAATTGGAAGCGTCTCACATTGGTTTGTCTCTGAGGAGTGTTACCCAGGGTAAGCTTGCAGTAAACACTAGGGTTTCCGACTGACTGATTCATGTTGTTGCCACACTTGATTATAACTACTAATATCCCAGGGATATAACAAGTGTCGCAGGTTCACTGGGTCTCAAACGCGGGAAGTTTTTAAATAAAGAATTTAAAGCTTTTAGATATTCCTCGTTCACATATCCAGTGGCCCATAGTTCCTTTTCTATAGCAGCTGCATATAACAACAAAGATGAGTATATTTAGGCTTGGAAAAATAATCCTAGAAAAAATGGATGGTAATGCTGTGTTAATGAAAACCACAATGGAAACAGCAAATTAATTTCAAAATACCAACAAACTAGCTGGTAGCTCCAATGCATACTTATATCTCTCAAGTTTATTCAAATTATTCTCACACAGCAAGATAAAAATGATCTATGCCCTAGGAAAATGAAAACCGAAATTTAAAAGAAAAGCTTATAAAACATTATGATGGTAGGACCATGAACAATGCGGAAATGGCACGATCTCAATGCAACCAACAGTAGAACACAGTAAAAAATAATCAGATATCTATTAGAACTGTATAGTAGTATATGGACTACATTTGCAGTAAATTGTTAGAAAACAATCAACGAATGCAATAAGTTTTATTGAAATAGAAATTCACAAACGAAATACAATCAAAAACCAAAAACTGACAAAATAAGTAATCAAAATCAATAACAACAGAAACCTACAATGCAAGTAATCAAATTCAAAACAACAAACTGACTTTTATAAATTGAGGTTAGTACAGAAAGGTATGTCCTACAGCAGAAATTTGCCCCATACTCTTGCGTTTGTTTTTATATAGAGAATTTTAACAATTTCAGATTCTATATATGTCTTAATCTCTTCCTTCTCTATTTAGTATATGAAGAATGAAAAGAATGTGGTTATATTTCCAAACTTTTTCCAATTTTCAGTTAAAATATAAAGGGGTATGTTGATCAAACACAACCCTTCTATTTCAATTGAAAAATAAAATGAAAAACTTTTTTTTAAAAGACATTTATTCAATAACTCACAAGAACCAAAGAAGCCCAAGGCCCATATTTTGATTAATTAAATATATTTATTAATCCTAATACCAAATCAACAATCCACCAAGCCCAAGCCTTGCTATTTCCAATTTAATATAAATGTCTAGTGAACACTTATAAACCTTTCATTTCCCATTTATTTTTTAGATGTGAGACTATTCCCTTTATTTGCTATACAAACTCTTACAATACCCCACATTTCTACAGCAAATAGTGGCGACACTGTACATAGCATGATCCAGAGAAAATTTAAAAATGATATGCATTGGGAGACATGTCTTTTGCACTTGAACCTTCCTTAGTAAGTATTTATTGGATTTACCTATGAGTCAGTGTGTATATGAGACATTGAACTGTTCATCATATTGTGTAAATCAAGATAATAAATATTACACATACCGAATTGTGACACCTTTCAATTCATACGATTATGTTCATTTTGATCCTGAACAATCCTGGATTCATAGGAGCTTTAGAGAATTTAGTCATTTCATTCTCATAAATGCGACCTCATATTACTCATATATATGTAACACAAACACCATTAGTGTCATTGAGAATGATTATTCATTCATCCCTAACATCATAGTATCATAACATTCATTATCATAGGAATGAGCAACTTGTTATGCTTTATCACTTGAGTTTTACCCAACTAGTTTTCCACATTGAACCTAGACTTGAATTATCAAATTACTAGGTTGGGTTTCCGCTAGGTTACTTCTCATTGTGTTGGCTTTAAGCCCATTCCCCTCGATAAATATAAAATTTACTCATTTGGTATACCCTTTGTTAATTGATCTGTAATATTCTCCTTTGATTTTACAAAATCAATGGAAATAATGCCAGTCGATAGCATATGTTTTATAATGTTATGTCTTCGTCTTATGTGTCTTGACTTCCCATTATATATATGGCTTTTTGCTCTCCCAATAGCAGCCATGCAGTCATAGTGCACAAATATGGTCGTCGCAGGTTAAGGTCAAATTGAAATATCTTCCAAGAAATTCTTTAGCCATTTCGCTTCTTCAGCAGCTTTATCGAAGGCTATGAATCCTGATTCCATTATTGAACGTGCTATACACGTTTATTTTTGTGATTTCCAAGATACTGCATCCCCACAAAGTGTAAATACATATCCACTTGTTGCTTTTTCCGATCATTCGAAATCCAATTGGCATCATTATATCCTTCCAAAACTGGTGGATATTTGGTATAATGTAATCCATACTTCATTGAGTATTTTAGGTATCTCAATACTCTAAATGAAGCATCGCAATGATCCTTTGAGTGATTACTAGTATATCTTGTCAGTCTATTCACAGAGTAGGCAATTTCCAGTTTAATACAATTCGTGATACTGCAGCCCCACAAAGTGTAAATACATATCCACTTGTTGCTTTTTCCGTATCATTCGAAATCCAATTGGCATCACTATATCCTTCCAAAACTGGTGGATATTTGGTATAATGTAATCCATATTTCATTGAGTATTTTAGGTATCTCAATACTCTAACTGAAGCATCGCAATGATCCTTTGAGGGATTACTAGTATATCTTGTCAATCTATTCACAGAGTAGGCAATGTCTAGTCTAGTACAATTCGTGATGTATTGTAGTGTGCCAACTATACGAGAATATTCTAGTTGTGACACATTATCCCTAATATTTTTCTTTAATGTACTCTTAGGATCAAAAGAAGTTTTAGATGGACTGATATTATCAAAATGTCCAAATTTCCAAAGAATTGCTTCCACATAGTGTGATTGGCTGAAAATATAGCCATCACTACTTCTTTGAATTCGAATTCCTAAGATAACATCAGCTTATCCCATGTCTTTCATATCAAAGGTCGAATTCAATATTTTCTTTGTGGAGTTTATGACATTTAGATTTGGTCTCATGATGAGCATATCATCAACATATAAACATACAATGACATATGAATCATTATTCATTTTCTTGATGTAAACACATTTATCACATTCATTGATCTGAAATCCATGTGATAACATTGTATGATCGAATTTCTCATGCCATTGGTTGGGTGCTTGTTTAAGTCCATAAAGTGACTTCACAAGTTTACATACCTTTTTCTCTTGTCCTTTCGCTACAAACCCTTTAGGTTATTCCATATAAATTTCTTCATTTAACTTACCATTCAAGAATCGTAACATCCCGATCCGGAGATGTTACCGGTGGGGAATAGGCCGTACTATTCCTCTGAGCCTCTGACATACTAAATTTATACTTTGCTACTGTCTTAACTTAACTATAACCTGAACATAGAACCATTGTCCAACCTTATTAACATAAAATACAAATTCTCATAAACTTAAAATTACATACATTTCGACTCAACAGTTAGTACTAAAACACAACTTTACTTATACACCTTTCTAAATCTAAACTCTGTTTGACTTGACTGGACTATTATTCTGACTGAACTCTTATACTCTCTGACTCTGAATTGGTGGACTCAGACCCACTAGTGACTGCCATCAGTATCCGTCCTCCTGAGCTCGTCCTCCAAGAAAACCTGTAACAAAAGAAAACTGGGAGTGAATGGGGTTAGATCACTATTCGATCTAAGTGAGTGGACAAGAAAACTGAAAAAACTTAAATTTAAAATACCAGGTCTTTTTTTAAATCAAAATTTCAAAAAAATCACTTCATATGAAATCTCTTTAATAAAACTGATCTTCCTGAAAACTGCTTTTGAAACTCTGGTTTCCGAAAACTATTTTCTAAAATATGATTTCTGAAACTGTGTACTAAAAATCTGAAAACTATGAACTGCTCTGTATCTGAAAAACCTTGACGTATGAAAATTGATTTCTGAAAATCTATATCTGAGTGCCTGTTGAAAAACTGACGCATGAGGGCGTTACGTATCACCGTCCCCCATACGCCCTAGAGCCAGATATGCAAATCCATGACATTTGGGCGTTACGTATCGCCGTCCCCAAAGCATGTCATACATGTCCCTGAAACTGGTGGTCTTGGGGCATTACATATCGTCGTCCCCCAAGCCACAGACTATAACTGGGGGTGCGGATCTATGCTACCACCCAAGCTCTGAAATTAGGGTCTATGGACATTACGTATCGCTGTCCCCCTAGCCCTGCTCTACGTGTGCATACGGTCTCTATCCGTCAATTCCAACTGTGTCAAGTTACATACCCGGGTGATTTTTACATCATGCCCCGAAATCACAAATCATGTACTGAAAAATATTTCTTTCTCAAATATACTGAGTAAAACACAACTCATAATAAAATGGCTAACACCATAAAGTAGAAAAGTAAGTCTCGATTTATAAGAACAATGAATCAATAAACAAAATCAACTTTAAGAAAGAAGTGTCCACTCAGAGATTCGGAACTTGCTTGTGACGCCTTGCGATGGTGGCGGAATCGCATCTCCTGGAGATAATCTAGAATTAGCAAAATTTCTTAGGACCAAGGTTACGAATTATATCCTTACTTAACAAAAATTGTTCATTATTCATGATAACTCATAATCACTATGTTACTAACATTTTAGGGTAGTCTAACAATTTTTACTACGCTCGTTCGAGAATTTCACAAGCTACTTCACAAAACTCCATATTCTGCCTTTTTTCCAGAAAATTTCAATGCACCAACACTGACTTTGAAAATTCGGTGCATTAAATCGAGGTTGAATTTGGGGCTAAAATTTTAATAAAATACTCGTTTATGTGTCTACATTATACTCGTTTATGTGTCTACTTTATGTTGGCTTATACGGATTGCAGTTTAGATTCTAGAACTCAAGTTATGGACTGAAGTTCAGGGGTTATACGACCGGAAAAAAACTGGGCACAGGGGTTAAGATGAGACATAGTCATGGAGTTCACTCTTTCTTGCGAGAAGTAGAGAAGTATATTTCTTAAGGGTTGATTCGGTGCTTAAACGATTTAAGCGCTCAAGTCTTTCTATTACGAATAGAAAGATCAAAATTCATAATGGTTAAATCGTTCATTAGAGAACCAATGGTACTTAAGGTAAAAAATCATTATAGGGGTATAACAGACATTATGACCCGGCTCTAATTACGAGATACTCGTGAAGGGTTAATCTATATGTAATGACTATATCGATGGACATTGACTTGGTTTGACTTAATATATCATCTACGGCAACAAGAGTGCAGCTTTGGGTTTTTAGTGGAATAACTCGGAGTTAATAATTCAGAATATTTAATTAAGAGCTTAATTAATATGTCGAGATTATTGGAGCTCGGAACCGTATGTCCATTTAGTCCATGTGCTAGCTCAATTTACTATAGCAGATTTAATATAATTGGATGGTCCAATTATATACTCACATATGTATAAATATTATTACTATGATTAATAATATTTTTGTCACACTTGGAACTATATATTAAAAGTTAATATATGGTTTATATAATTAATGATTATATGATAATTATCTATTATTATTAAATTATATTTAATATAATTTAAATGAATGCTAATATTGGAATTCCAAATTTGGGTTTTGGAAACCCTTGGATTAAATTTGGAAGTTACACATTTATGAAAGGTAGTAACTCTTTGATTTTGTAACATATATTTTAATTATGGAATTAAATGGTTGATGTTACAAAATTCTTTCTATTATTCCTATGGTGGTCGAATTCTTCATGATGTAAGGGGAAGAGATTTGTTTATTTTGGAAACAAATAATCATTGGTGTTATTTTGGAAGTTATGACTTTCAAAAGGTTAATTAAGAATTTATTTTTGTAACATATATTGGTTTTATGGAAAGTTAATATTGGAGTTACAAAATTAATATTTTTGTAAGCGTTGGCCGAAAATTTATAGGGGGAAGACTTAGGGTTTTGTTTTATTTTGTAAAATTAAACTCTAAATATAAAAAGGAAAATATGATTTTTCTTTTGATAAGCCTCTCATTTCCAACCCTAGCCACCTCTCTTCATCTTCTCCATTCTCTCAAAAGTTGAGAAACAAAAAGAAAGAAGAAAAAGAAAAATAAATTGCTTGTGATAAGAAATCTCTAAAGTGTTTAGGGATTTAATTTGTGTGAGTCAAGCCCATACTTGTTTCCGTTGGTTGTGAGACATAGCACGAAAGATCTTTTGGTGTCGAACAAAATTATATCATTCTCTATCTTATACTTACATCTCGGCAATGAGCATAGATTTTGCACATTGTTGCATTTTGCATTGGGGTTTGGTGCTCGGTTTGAATTTTATTTAATCCAGAATTTTGGGAAACACTTGGGGTTATTTTGGGGCTGTATTAGGACTGATTTTTGAGTGAAAAATCAGACCTCAAACATCTTTGTCATTCACGAAAATTAAGGGCTGATTTGGGTGCAGTTCGGGCGCATAACGGGTCCAAAATAGTCCAATATTTCACTGCAATTCGGGGCTATTCTGGGACTATTTCAGGGGCGTTCCGGGGCTAAAATCTTGTCTGAAACAGAAGCAAAATTTCAGTATACCTGGTGGTCAGATTCGGCAACTTAAAGGGAATGGCATAAAAAATTTTCAAGTCTGATCCGTGTGCCTAAGATGCTTTCGCTGCGCAAGGAAAGCATTTCCTACATCTACTTCACTATTTATTGCTTCTTGCCAATAAATAGATTCAGTTGAAGTTATGGCCTCTTGATATGTTTGAGGTTCAGCTTCAGTGAGAAAGGTTAAAAAATCAGGCCCATAATCTTTTGCTACCTTGATTCTTTTTCCTCTTCTAGGTTCTAAATCTTTCTCTTGGAGAGTTGATGTTGATTTATTTAGTTACAAAACCTTATCATGAACACCAGATGAAGAGGAAATATCAACCTCGTTCTCTTGACTAAATTCAAGATCTTTCCATTTATTTTTATCAAGTCCATCCTTATCAGGAAATATATACTCAAACAATTCAGCATTATTAGACTTGATAATGTATTTACTTGGATATTCGAAATTCCAAATTTAATTACTAGAAATCGGTATGTTGTTTAGCATATCTAATAAACACACAATCAATAGTTTTAGGTCCAAGTTTAACTCTTTTAGGCAAGGGAACTTGAACCCTTGTTAGGCAACCCCACACTTTCAAGATTTTGTATGCCGATAGTCTTTTCTTCCATTTTTCATATGGAGATTGATCACTCTTCTTTAGTGAAATTCTGTTCAACATGGTGTTAGCTATAAGTAAAGCTTCACCCCACATATTATATGGTAAACTTGAACTGTTAAACATGGAATTCATTATATTCTTTAGTGTTCTATTTTTATGTTCTGTTGAGGAGTGTAGGGTGCTATTGTTTGATGAATTATTCCATTAGAAGTATAAAATTCTGCGAAGGCATTAAATTCATATTCTCTGCCTCTATCATATCGTAATATTTTGATCTTCTTGTCTAACTGATTTTCCAACTCAGCTTTATATGTCTTAAATATATTCAAAGATTAGTCTTTGCTATGTATCAAATATACATAACAATATCTACTACTATCATCTATAAAAATGATGTAGTATTTCTTTCCACCACGACTTGGTATTTATTTAAAATCATCCAAATCTGTATGAATTAATTCTAACAATTCATTTGATCTTTTAGTCACAGATTTGTAGGACTTGCTAGCAAACTTTGATTCAACACATGTTTCATATTTATGCATATTGTCTTTTGTACAATTGGGGAGCAAACCAAGATTAAACATTCTATGCATACAGTTAAAGTTTATGTGACCTAGTCTAGCATGTCATAATGTAGAATATTCAAGCAAGTAAATAAAAGCCTTATTTATTTTATTAATATTAGCATCATCAATTACACTCAGTTTGAAGAGCTTTTCAGATAGGTAACCATTTCCTAAAAATATTCCCCTAGTGAGAACGAATTTGTCAGATTCAAATACAAGTTTAAAACCCTTCTTTATCTACGGAATTTGGTAATATAGAATAAAAACATAGAGTATTATTAACTTAGAAAATCATATATTGAACTTTTATAAACATGATAGTATAGGTTTAGTTAATTTTAGGGTGTTTAATTATCACACGCATATACCTATTCTATAATGTGATAAAGTCGAAAATTATTTATTGATTATTTGTTGCATACTTGGTTGAGAATTTAAAGTGTATCTCTAAGACTTAGTTTGAGTTCTACACAAGTAATCTCTTCAAATCTTGATTGACTTTGTACCTTATACGACTGTTATACTTGAACTTGATAATTAAAGTATAACACTAAAGATTGAATGCCTAAGATTTTATATTGAAAAAGTGATTAAAGAAATTCTGTTACAAAGACGATAAGAGCCTAAGTGGGCAGAAAATTAAGTGGTTACACTGGATCCCCCCGTCCTCTGGGAATTTTCCTTTGTTCACCTATCATAAGAAATTTTAGTCATAAATTCGAGGCCTTGTATTTTTTGGTATTACTATCCAAAATAATAACAAGTAGATCCTTAGTGTAACACATAAACAGTATCATACCGTTGATCTTTGTGTGATTTTTAAATAGTATCAATAAGTAAAAGTTTATTATTTGTATTTAATTTGGAAAGTTGTAATTAATAATTGATGTATAAGTACTTCTATTATAAATAGAGGTGCTCACCTCTCATTTTCTTCATGCTTCTTTTATTTTCTCTCTTGAAGAACTTGAAAGAAATGCATTGTGTGTTTTATTTTTCAATCATTGTTATAATTTTTTTTTCTTTTATGAATAAAATTATGTGTGTTTTTATTCAAAGTATGAACATAAAATTCTATTCTGCTGGGGTAAAGGGTGAAACTTTTAATATGAAAAAATAAATTAATCTTACTTAAATTATAATATATGAATGGCAATCTGAAAATTATTATTTAATATTCTCTTATATTTAAGAATGTTTTGATTCACTGTAGACAATTTAATATTGGTTGGCACAGTTAATACTTTACCTCATATTATATCATAGAGTAATTTAAAGCTTGATTAATTATTGACAAACTGTGTTACCATCTTTATGGTTGATTTTATATATTTGGCATAATTGAATACCTAATTGGACTTGTTATAGATAGATGTAATCACCGTCTTTATGATTAGTTTTATATGTTTTGATATAATTAATTCCTGAAATAAATTAACTGGATAATAATGACAATTTATGTATTATAAAAAATAATATTTCTCTAAATTTGAAATATTAAAAGTGGATAATCTAGCTCTAGCATTTTATTTTATTATTGCAATACAATTTAAAATTGTCAACCACTCTTTTTATTTTCACTCGAATTATTATTTTATTGCACTAAATCAATTCTCTATAAATCGATCTCGGACTTAATAGGTTATTTTATTACTTCGACGCTCTTATATTTGGGAGTAAAGAACCATTTTGTGAGTGTGTCACATCACATAACTTACGAAGGAGTGAAGAGCTGCAAAGAAGTGATATAGAGAGAAAGTTGGTCAGTACCCGACCACTTGAGAGATTTATAACGGGCACGTTAGGGCTCGAGGTATTTTACACTCTTTGTAAATCCATCACATTGCTTGTATCTCAGGTCGGTCTCAGCCTCGAGTAGTAATATAAACACCCATCTTTCTCCTATGGACGTAAGTTGGAGTCACTTTCCGTTGTACCATGTAAATCTGTGTATGATTTTCTTATTTACCTGCCAAATTTGTTTTGGGTTCCTTTCTAACCTAACAAATTCACTGCTTATGAGAGGTTTATTCAATGGGTCGATTTCCCAAATTACCCTGAAAATGTTAGAAATCCTACCGCTAAATTATCTGATTCAGACTTAAACGAAGCAGGAAAATCGCAAATTATCCTAAGCTTTTACAAAAAAAATACATCCCCTAGACTCGAACTCAGTACCTAACAATTAAATTTTAAACTATTTGCCACCAAACCGCACTTCTTGAAAATTGTTCCAATTCTTGAAAATTATTCCTAATAATAACCCACCTCAATATAAAATGTTGTTTTTTTTTAATCAATGTTTTACTCCTGGCTTAATGTCATGCGAGAAATGGCATAACCACCATTGGCGGTAAGTAAACAAATAAATAATTATTAATTAAAAAATAATAAACATTTCGTCTAAAAACTTCATTAAATAACAACATATTACGGGTGTTCGTGGTGCGGTTCGAGTCGATTTTTTTCGTTTTACACCTCAACTGCGTGGGTTGGTGGTTTGGGAAATTAGAAATTAAAACTACAAAATTGATCGACGTAATCACATGCATATAACGCAAGCGCACGTATCGTTCAAGTAGTATAAACAGTATCGATCCCACGAGGACTTAACACCTAATCTATTAACTTTGGAAGCCAAATTTTTTACGAGTATCCATGGATTGATTGTTTGATTGGATAGTGACTTTAAATTTAAAACAAGTAAATAAAACAGTGTGAAGTAGTTTGAGAAAATTCAATATTTAGAAACTATCGAGGGTTATGAATCTTTCCAATATCTTTTTTTTAAAAGATGAAGTGGTTATTTTATATTTGTGTAATATTGTTTTACTAAACTGGAACAGGAAATTTTACAAAAGCATATGTCGATGGTCAGATACAAATACCCAGTGCAACCCAATTAATCATATGTATATGTCAACCAAGTTACCTGAATTCATTAAGATTAAGTTCCAATTATGGCTACCCCCACCTGACAGCTATATGTCTATCCTGTAAGGAAATCTATTAAAGGGTTATCTATCATCAATGAAGATCGTGGGCTATTAAGTCTAATGCTGAAACCTAAAATTCATGTCAATTTTATTTTAAGTTTACCAGATCAATCTTATTAGTGGCTAGTGAACAAGAAGCATAAAGCTTAAAACTTAATAAGTAAACCTTGTTAGGGTTGGTGCTCCGAGTGCCAATCCGGATCGTATTTATGTCCGATTCATCAATACGAGCGGTTCAATTTTCCATAATATTACTAATTTTAATGGTAGCACCAATGTCTTTTATACACATATTCGGTCTAATTACGATTAGATATCTGATTACGATTAGATCGAAACTAAATCTGATTCAGTGATACGTGTATATTAGACAAAGACCCTGAGATTTACAGTATAATGCACAGTTATAATATAGTTTGTAATTGACATTGGGAAGCGCACTATTAGTTGTATATCCTTAAATAAAGTTCCTGGTGAAGATTTGCTAACACGGGTCGGTTAGTAAAATCCGCTGAGACCAGTACATGTCGTATATCGTGACTTGGTCCGATGGTTTATCCTAGTGAACCATGAGTCTCGGGAGACTCGTATAGACATGTAGGTGTTTGCTTGATAAGACACTGAACGACTTACTGAAGGTTTCCTAATATATGGTACACCAACGTCAATAGGAACCTTCTCGAGTTGAGCAAGCATAGTGGTCCTTCGACTTGAGATACCACTGTGGATATATGAGCTATCCTCCACACTTTAAATGGCAGTCACGTCAACGATCTAATCATGATCAGACATCTGCTTGTTCGTTGGGTGTGGACTGATGCTCATGATATCCTGTGTGTATCAAGACAGGATTCGTCAGTCCTGTATACAGGGCATATGCATCCTCACGTGTTTACGATCTAGTAAATCCATGGGCGTGGTATAACGTCGGAAATCAGTTCCGAGTGTTATTTAGAGATCGTAAATTGAAAGTCGATTGTATTATACCGAACGGATTTGACATTCTCATATATATCCCAGGTATAATACGGATAGCCTGTGACGGAGTGATTATACGTATGCAGTGACCTCAGCTTGTAGTTTAGCGAGATTATCTGTGATCGTCATAATCCATGAGTGGGTGGATTATGGACACGAAATTGAATTTCGTGACGGATAGACCTAAACTTAGAGAGTCCCACAATATGAAGTGTACTCGTTGAGCACTTGGGCAACTCGATATGAATAATATGGATTATTCATAATACTTCATCGGATTAAATGAGTTAATTCAGATCGTTTAATCATTAAACGATAACACATGCACTTTGAGATTTTGTCCGCTAATAATTATTGTGTATTTGTATTTAATACATAATACGATTAGATAACATTAATTATTTGTCAAATGAGATTTTGACACATGCCATAAATATATGTATTTATTATTTAATGTAAATAAAATACATATATTTGTGTAAATTAATTGTTTAATTATTTAATAGTTAAATAATTAAATAATTAAATTTTCCAACCTTATCCATTTATTATAATTGTTATGACAAATGGTGGATTATAATTGGTGACTTGGCTTGGCATGAATTAATTATGCTTTATATATGTTCAATTTTGATTGGAAATTATAAAGTATATATATTGACTTTTATTTGATTAAAATTGAAAAGGACAAAAATGCCCATTGACTTCCAATTTCGTTTTTATATAAAAGGAAAGAGAAAAATTATTTTGATCATCTTCTTCTCCAAGCCACCATTGACGTGAAGCACTCCGAAAATGGGTTTGGAATTGTTTTCAAAAATCCATGAAGAATTAAAGAAAAATCAAGAAAAAAGCTTTGGAATCAAGTGGATTAAAGGTAATTCATTAAACCCTTGGCTTAGAAATTTATTTTCTGTTTCTTGAGTTGCTAGATATGATCTAGGGTTCTTTGATTTCTGAAAATTGGGGCTTTTGTTGATGATGGATAGAATTGGAAGTGTATGGCATTGTGAAGTAGTTTTTGGAAATAATTAGTGTAATTATTGTCCAATTTAATCAATTGTTGTAGGACAACTTTTTTGCCATTCTAGAGTGTAATAGCCACTCTTATTATGCCTAGAATTGTTCTAGAGTGATTCATATGTGTGGTGACTTGATTTGTGTGTTGATTAATTTGTTTAATCTTGGAATTTTGGATTTAAAAGCATGAAAATGGCAATTTCGGTTCTGCAGATCAGATCTGCCAAACTGGAAATTGTGGGATGTTTTTGATGTCCTAGGAATGTTTTGGATGTGTTTTGGGAGTTGGCACAATTGCCGGAAAGTGTTTCCGACTTGAAATAAGCGAAAACGGCCAAAAAACGGTGTTACCGGGTGGATTTTGAGCCAACGGGGTGACGGCTGTGAAAACAGTGATTCCGTCACTGTTTGGGAAGCCCATGAACTGCCCCGACACTATTGGATCTGACCTGGGCAGTTTCCATAATTGTCGGGTAGTCGGTTCGGTCAAAAACGCGTTTTAGGTAATTTTACGGAAAAATGATTTTCGTAAAAGTTTCGCGAGTTTTCACCATATTTATGTTGATATTTTATATTAAATAAATAAGTTTAGGTGGAATATAAATTAATTATTCATATTAGATATTGAATAATTAATTCGGTATTTTGAAAAGTTTTAAAATACGATTTCGCCCGAACCCGCGCTTCCGCTGCGCCCCGACGCCCAAAACCCCAACAAAAATTGGTATCAGAGCAGGTCTGATGTTTCATCCATTACATTATTCATGCTTGATATATGATATATAATCCAATTTTAATGTTCGCACATGCTTAGAATCTAGATATGTTTCTTACTTTTCAGTTCGACGCTAACGAAAATGTAACGAAAATTTAATAGTTAAGTTACGTTATGTTTTCTTGGTAGAACTGAGTTGTTTAGAAAATAATTTAGATTAAATTCTGCATTGGATGTAGAGTATGGCTTCCGTAGGAAAATCCCACTTTTAATATGGTTGTAAAGTAACGTGTATTGGATATATGTTTCTTGGTCCGTCTTGTCAATACGGTTTATTGGTAACTTTCTATAGCTGCATCCGAGAAGTGCCAAAGCAGTGATGGTGTAGTTGATAGAATTTTATCCATGCCGGTTGTATAATGATACTAGACAAATTCAAGTGAAAGTGGAAATCCTGAACGTGCCAAAGCTGTCAGGACTACATCGGTAGCTTTAGTTTGTCATTGGCAAGTGAAGCCTTGATACGCCTCCCTGTGAACGTGCCAAAGCTGTCACAGCGAGAAACGGCCAGGACCAAAACCAGGAGTCACTGGTGAGTGATTGACAATGGGTTGTCTACTTAATGATATACGTAGGCGAGATCGTGCCAAAGCTGTGAGTCGAAATATATTCATGGGATCCTACTCTCAATATGGAATTCGATTTTATTATTGAATTCCTGTTGTCCATTGGGTATTACGATATTACGTAAAGTAGTTGGAGACACTGCTGGGTTTAAAATCCATAACCTAAGCAGTGTGTAATTTTATGGAATTTATTGCTTTCGTTTTCCTTTTATCTATATTGTTTATAGATTTATACTTCTAATCCACTGCATGTCTATTATTCGAATAGGTTTCTGACTTTACTTATGGTTGCATAGTTCTAGAATAGGTTCTAGAAGGACAGTAGACTTAGATATAGTTAGATTAATTAAAACCATCGGGAACTATTGTTCTGATTTTCCCTTGAAAATCAAGATGGTTTGTGACTTAATTTCCAAGTCATGTTTAGGTAATCTAAATAGATATCTAGTTTAGGATATTATTCTAGAAAGAACTGTTTCTTATGCAGTAAGAATTGACACGAATCAGTTCATGTCTCGAGATTTTTGACTGGCATTAAGAGAACCCCTTTAGTATTTGTTTATCTTTAATGATGTTTCTTGGCTTTTAATGACTTTTAGAAGTCATGTGTCTGACACAGTTTGCTAATCAATTATTTGCAATCGTTGTGAATAATTGAACGCAAATTATAAAGCTTGAGAAAGAAGATGTGCATGGTTGTGTATAGAGAATATCGATTCTCACAATACGACAACTGTAGGTATTGGATACCGGATCTTCCGTCTAGTTATTTAAAATAATGTTTAATAACTGTTTTGATATTTGATATCAGAACTTGTGGCTATTGGATAGTTACTTGTTCTGTATAAACAGTTGTTATATATTTTAAAGTGACTAGTAGTGTCATTAATGAAAGATAAACATTAAGAAAAATATTCGGTAATATAAATAACTTAGAAATGTGCTTTATGAGTTTTTATCACGAAAGCATTAGACGCTCATTCTGTATGGTAAAAGATGGTCTGATATGAGTTTACACCACATATCATTAACGATTTAATGAATATTGTATTCGGGTTGTGATTAAATCTCATTTAACCGATGATCGTCATTAGACCACATATTTATTAAACTTATACTTTGGAAGTATGTTTTTAATGAATTAGAAATTATCACGGATAGTTTTCTTTGCTTCGTAACTCAGTTGATGAATTGTCATAACTTAGTTACGTGTTTCTAATAGAGAACATGTTGAATGTCTTAAATTGTTCAAGAAATTTCAATATGTTTCTGATGAAATACGGATAGAATATTTTGAATGGTTCAAAGATATTCTATTTGTAGTGTTGAAAACTATATCATTGAAATTCATTGCGCTTCTTTGAATTGTTCAAAAATGTTTGATATGATCAAACGCATGAATTTGGCAATTAGTTCTAAGGTTATTTAATGAATTTGATTCTTACTCAATATTGAACTTCCATGATTCCATCGTGATGGAATTGATCAATGGGAGTTATCGAATCCTATATGATTTGATTCGTTGATATTGAGTCTTACCGAATTATTTTTCCAATACTCTTGGGATTATGCTCCAGTTACACTATTCATTTTTTTAATTATTTTTCCATTTGTTTCTACAATTACATATATGATATGTATAGTAGAAAATTCGAATCTTAAAAGGTTTGAGATTTGGATCTTTCTTTTAAATAATGGTTATATAATTGAAAGTACTTGTGCCTCAGAGGTACGAGTGTAAAGTTTTTCATTTATTCTATTTATGGAATATTGTATTCTATTTGATAGAATATTTTTCTACAATCCCGAGTAATAAAATTATTTTATTACTTGTTGTTTAACTTGGATGTTGACGATTGCAGAAAAGATTTGACTTATTGAAGTCAAATGTGAGAATGATAAACTGTAAATAGAACTACGTAATTAATAAGATGAAAAGACCCTTAGACAACTTCCGTATAAGTGTAATAGGATGTCAGTGTTGGGGTTGGCGCTCAGAGCGCCAATCCGGGCCGTATTTATGTCTGATTCATGAATACGAACATCCCCTTATTCCATAATATTACTTATTTATGGTTGCACCTCTTGTTCTTATATACGTATTCGATCTGATTACGATTAGATTGAAACTAAATGTGTTTTAGTGATATGTATATATTAGACAAAGGCTCGATAATATATAATGCAGTACACAGTTACAAAGTTAGTTGTAATTGACATTGGGAAGTGTCACTGCTATATGTATATTATCAAACATAGTTCCTGATCAAGATTTGCTAACACGGGTCGGTTAGTCAAATCCGTTGAGACCAGTACATGTCGTATATCGTGACTTGGTCCGATGGTTTATCCCAATGAACCATGAGTCTATGGAGACTCGTATAGACGTGTAGGTGTTTATAGTGGATAAACACTGAACGGCTCACCGAAGATTCTTAATGGATGGTACACCAACTTCAATAAGAATCTTCTCGGGTTGAGTAGCATAATGGTCCTTCGACTTGAGACACCACTGTGGATGTATGAGACATCCTCCACACTTAGATGGCAGTCACGTCACCGATCTATTTAGATCAGACCTCCGCCTGTTCGTGGGTGTGGATCGATCCTCAGGATATCATGTGTGTGTCAAGATAGGATCCGTCAGTTCTGTGTACAGAGCATAGGTAGTCCATATATTATTAGCATTCTGTTAAATTTGTGGCCACAGTATACATCGGAAGTAAGTTCCGAGTGTTATTTAGAGATTGCTAATAGATACGTCGACGAGATAATACCTATAGAGATTTGACGTTTATATCTATATCTCTGGGATTATCTGGATACCTGTGACGGAGGGATTATACGTATGCAATGACCTCGACTGTATGATTCAGCTAGTTTATCCGTGATCGTCATAATCTATGGGTGGATAGATTATGGACATGAAATTGGATTTCGTGACGGATATACCTGAATCTAGAGAGTCTCAATAATGAAACATACTCATAGAGCACTAGAGCAACATTTATGAATAATGATGATTATTTATAAATCGTTTAATTCGTTAAACGAAAAATACATGCGAACGGGCCGAACCTTCATTTCCTAATTAATGTGTATTTGTATTTAATATATGATATTATTAAATACACATTAATAATAGTCAAATAAAGGTATTTGACATATATCATCAATATATGTATTTGAGATATTTAAAGTAAATATAATACATATATTTGATATATTTGTATTTAATTAATTATTTAATTATTTAATTGTTAAATGATTAATATAATTAAAATATAAATATCTCACCAAATGATAAAGTTAGGAAATGATTATAAGTGTAAATGTTTGACTTTACATTAAAGGAAAAGGTTGTCAAATTGAATTTGACTTCCTTGGATATTTATTTAATTGTTAAAATTGAAATATCCATTTCCTTTATTTATTTGATATTTTCGGCCAACACTTATAAAATAATAGTTATATTTTTCTAAGTTGCCTTTGTTGACTTAAAATAAATATCAATAAAGTTGTTATTAGATATTTGTATTAAGTTAAGCAAATTAACTTGAAATGAAAATGAAATGTAATTTGGTATATATTTATGGCCAATTTCGGCCAAGGCCTTCCTTGGGCAAGTATATATTGATTTCATTTCATTTGAAATGTTAACCTAATGCACTTTAAAGAAAAACTCCATTAATGGAAGCAAATGAAGCTTATGAGAAAGAAAGAAGAAATCAAAGAAAGCTTGGATTTTAGTGAGTTTTTCCAACTTGCTATTAGAAAGGAAAATGTTCCTTAGGATCTAGGCTTTAACATATGATGTTCTTAGGTTATTTCTTTCTTTATTCCTTGTGTTTTTGTTGATGGAAGTTTTGATGGAAGTGTTGAGCAAATGAAGCGTATGATGAAGGAAGGTTGTGACTATTGTAGTTATAAGCTTTCTTTTGAGGTTTTGGAAACCATGTTGCTAATCTAGAGTTATTGACCCACTCTTAGATGACCTAGATTTGATCTTGAGTTGTTTCATTGTGTTGAGACTTGGATTGGATAATAGAATGATGATTGTAACAATTGATTTAATGTATTTGGTCTAATTTGTCCAATTTGTGGAAATTGAAAAATTAGGGTTCATGACCTATTCCAAATTTGGGGCTTTTCATATATGTTGTGTATTTGGGTCTGTATATGATGCATACAAAGTTTCATGTTGATTGGATTTCATTAGGATGAGTTTTGAGACATGAAATGACCAAATGGCCAAATTTGGCACCAAATGGTGCATTCGGCCAAGCACTTGAATTTTGGGTTTTTTGTAGCTTTTGGTGTTTTGATGTTTTGAACATGCTAAGTTCATCTTAGAAATGATTTAGAATCATTCAAAATTGATTAGATCAATTTCGGACTAAAATGGACAAAATACCATGTAAGGGTAATTCGGTAATTTCACTTGAATATGATTCATTTGAAATTTTATTTCATAATTTGATTATTGGAATACTAAATAAATATGTTTATTTAATTAATCCGAGAAAAAGTTTTGAAATCGGAAAATACGATTTTCCACCGCTTCCGCTGCGTTACCGGATTCTGCCCCTAAAAACCCCTTCAGTCAGAATCGTTTACAAAGTATAAGATACTTAATGATTCTATTGTTTTCTTAATGAAGAAAATTATCCTATTACTTATAGTGGGAGCGATATTGATATCGATTCCAGAACTTACCATTGAACCATAGATCTAAGATTATTCATGGCTTACGACGATCAAGTTTTGAACTTGATTAGGCTTTCGTTATGAATAATTCATAAAATGTGCAAATTATTTGCGCAGCAAAAGCATAATGAGCTTGATAAAGGTTTGACCTTTATAGTATGAAAATGAGAAAGTTATACCCAGTAGTCTATTGTAAATTCTGAGAAAACTTGTCTCTTGTCGCACTGTTTGGACAATTAAGGATTTGTTGGTTAATGTTAATATAAACTGTATTTTGGCTAAAGAATGCAAAGTGGTGTTCTTGAGTGATTTCTTCGAATGAGAGATCCGTTGTGATTTTTTTGTTTAAAGAATTCGTTCTGGAATGGCCCTAGAGTTTGTATTCTGCTAAGATCACCGTTTGATATACTAGCTTATGAGACTATTGTAGACTCATATAAGTTTTTCGGAAATCTGTGTTCTTTGATTTTGATATTAGTCAGATTGTCTGGTTTTATCGAAGTATAGAGAATACATATTTTTCAGTAGGGTCAGTGGGAGCATACAAATTTCTTTCTAGTATTATATATCCTTAAGTCTTCTTTTCTCCGTGGGAGTAGTCTCTGTTATATTTGATATAAAATTTTATATAAGATATAAAACTAAAAGACCTGTGTAAAACTCCCATTAGTCACGTATTAGATATGATCTAATAAAGGACACATTAAGACTATTTGTATGACAGTTAGTATAACTGTTTGACAGTTAACGTGTCGTTTATGTATATAGTATTCATCTTTTGTAAAATGATGATACCTTTGTCGAAAAAAAGATTGATTTGAATGTCTAGTCAATCTTATGCATCATAAAATGATGGCATAATGAATACTATATTATGTGTGATTAAAGATATCAATTTAATCGTAATTGTTACGAGTTATTTTGATATGATGCAAACCATATGATGGGTCTTGAAACATGTTCTTTGCGATCTTTGAGATATTAAGAACGAGTTTCTCATACATGGAGAATTTAGTCAGCAACCATAAGGTCAAATTAGTAGTTTGATTCTAATTATGACATTAGATGGTCTATGTCATATAAAGTCAGAAAGATACAGTGGGAGTGTCACTGTTGATTCTACTAAATTAGTGGAATCAGTTGCAAATTTTAAAGTATTGACTTATGAAGTTGCAAAGTGACATCAATGATTATAAGTGTTGATATTAGTTTTGTGCTTGCGGTTGTCTTGAAGTATTTTGGATTTGATCCATATATACTTAGACAACTCGGTAGTTGTAGCACAATACTGATATAGCATCTGAGTCATATTGATGTGGAGTTTGATTCTACAAAATATGAATGATGCTATCAAAGGAAAACGGTTGGGTTTGTTGGACATACTTAATTTGATAAAGCATGCTTACTTGTTGTTGCCTACCTCTTGAGTGCTGGTGAGCTCTTGAGGGCCACGGTATGTGATACAAAATAATATGTGTATAGGATACTGGGGATTGGCACTAGAGCAAGTGGGAGAAATTGTTAGGGTTGGTACTACGAGTGCCAATCCGGATCGTATTTATGTCTGATTCATCAATACAAGCGGTTCAATTTTCCATAATATTACTAATTTTAATGGTAGCACCCTTGTCTTTTATACACATATTCGGTCTAATTACGATTAGATATCTGATTACGATTAGATCGAAACTAAATCCGATTCAGTGATACGTGTATATTAGACAAAGACCATGGGATTTACAGTATAATGCGCAGTTACAATGTAGTTGTAATTGACATTGGGAAACACACTATTAGTTGTATATCCTTAAATAAAGTTCCTAGTCAAGATTTTCTAACACGGGTCGGTTAGTAAAATCCGCTGAGACCAGTACATGTCGTATATCGTGACTTGGTCCGATGGTTTATCCCAGTGAACCATGAGTCTCGGGAGACTCGTATAGACATGTAGGTGTTTGTTTGAAAAGACATTGAACGACTTACGGAATTTTTCCTAATAGATGGTACACCAACGTCAATATGAACCTTCTCGAGTTGAGCGAGCATAGTGGTCATTCGACTTGAGATACCACTGTGGATATATGAGCTATCCTCCACACTTTGATGGCAGTCACGTCAACGATCTAATCATGATCAGACCTCCACCTGTTCGTTAGGTGTGGACTGATGCTCATGATATCCTGTGTGTATCAAGACATGATTCGTCAATCCTGTGTACAGGCCATATGCATCCTCACGTGTTTACGATCTAGTAAATCCATGGCCGTGGTATAACATCGAAAATCAGTTCCGAGTGTTATTTAGAGATCGTAAATTGAAAGTCGACTGTATTATATCGAACGGATTTGACATTCTCATATATATCCCAGGTATAATACGGATAGCCTATGACGGAGGGATTATACGTATGTAGTGACCTCAGCTTGTATAGTTTAGCGAGATTATCTGTGATCGTCATAATCCATGAGTGGGTGGATTATGGATACGAAATTGAATTCCGTGACGGATAGACCTAAACTTAGAGAGTCTCACAATATGAAGTGTACTCGTTGAGCACTTGGGCAACTCGATATGAATAATATGGATTATTCATAATACTTCATCGGATTAAATGAGTTAATTCGGATCGTTTAATCGTTAAACGATAACACATGCACTTTGAGATTTTGTCCGCTAATAATTATTGTGTATTTGTATTAATACATAATACGATTAGATACATATTAATTATTTGTCAAATGAGATTTTGACACATGCCATAATATATGTATTTATTATTAATGTAAATAAAATACATATATTTGTGTAAATTAATTGTTTAATTATTTAATAGTTAAATAATTAAATAATTAAAAATTTTCCAACCTTATCCATTTATTATAATTGTTATGACAAATGGTGGATTATAATTGGATGACTTGGCATGAATTAATTATGCTTTATATATGTTCAATTTTGATTGGAAATTATAAAATATATATATATTGACTTTTATTTGATTAAAAATTGAAAAGGATAAAAATGCCCATTTGACTTCCAATTTCGTTTTTTATATAAAAGGAAAGAGAAAATTGTTTTGATCATCTTCTTCTCCAAGCCACCATTGACGTGAAGCACTCCGAAAATGGGTTTGGAAATTGTTTTCAAAAATCCATGAAGAATTAAAGAAAAATCAAGAAAAAAGCTTTGGAATCAAGTGGATTAAAGGTAATTCATTAAACCCTTGGCTTAGAAATTTATTTTCTTGTTTCTTGAGTTGCTAGATATGATCTAGGGTTCTTTGATTTCTGAAAAATTGGGGCTTTTGTTGATGATGGATAGAATTGGAAGTGTATGGCATTGTGAAGTAGTTTTTGGAAATAATTAGTGTAATTATTGTCCAATTTAATCAATTGTTGTAGGACAACTTTGTTGCCATTCTAGAGTGTAATAGCCACTCTTATTATGCCTAGAATTGTTCTAGAGTGATTCATATGTGTGGTGACTTGATTTGGTATGTTGATTAATTGTTTAATCTTGGAATTTTGGATTTAAAAGCATGAAAATGGCAATTTCGGTTCTGCAGATCATATATGCCCAAACTGGAAATTGTGGGATGTTTTTGATGTCCTAGGAATGTTTTGGATGTGTTTTGGGAGTTGGCACAATTTCCGGAAAGTGTTTCCGACTTGAAATAAGCAAAAACGGCCAAAAACGGAGTTACCGGGTGGATTTTGAGCCAACCGGGTGACGGCTGTGAAAACAGTGATTCCGTCACTGTTTGGGAAGCCCATGAACTGCCCCGACACTATTGGATCTGACTTGGGCAGTTTCCATAAGTGTCGGGTAGTCGGTTCGGTCAAAAACGTGTTTTAATCAATTTTGTGGAAAAATGATTTTCGTAAAAGTTTCGCAAGTTTTCACCATATTTATGTTGATATTTGATATTGAATAAACAGGTTTAGGTGAAATATGAATTAATTATTCATATTAGATATTGAATAATTAATTCGGTATTTTGAAAAGTTTTAAAATACGATTTCGCCCGAACTCGTGCTTCCGCTGCGCCCCGACGCCCAAAACCCCAACAACCTTTATATTACCCAAACTAGATAATAACCCCTTATAAGATGGTGATATTTGAATTCATCACAACCCCAGATAACAGACTTAATTACGACACATATCTAAGGCTAGTGAAAGCTTAAATAAAATAAAAAACATAAAGTAAAGCTGGAAATTAAAACGTAAATAAAACAATAAAGAAAATGATAGGGGTTAGATGATCCACTTTTAATATTTCAAAATTAGAAATCTCCCTTTTTGTCAATGTTTACCGGTTAATTAATTATATTTAACCAAACCATAAAGGTGGTAATTTCATTTGTCTCAATTAAATCCAACTGTTCATATAGGCGGTAACAAGGTTATTATCTAAACCGACCATATAGGCGGAAACTACGTCTGAAATGTAAAACCGACCATATAGGCGGTAAATAAGATTGTCACCTAAACCGACCATATATACGGTAAATAATTAATCTAAATTTTAATTAAAATAAAGGAGATTAATCTAATTTATTATATCAAAAGTCTCACATTTTCACTCCGGCAGAATAAGATTGTCTGCTCATGCTATAAATGAAAAAACACAAAATTTTATTAATTAAATAAAAAAAATAGAAAAATACTTAAATAAATACACAAGACACTTTCTTTAGGTTTTCATGGAGATATTCCTCCAAAGAAAG
This sequence comes from Zanthoxylum bungeanum, assembly GCA_019454045.1. Classification (NCBI taxonomy): domain Eukaryota; kingdom Viridiplantae; phylum Streptophyta; class Magnoliopsida; order Sapindales; family Rutaceae; genus Zanthoxylum; species Zanthoxylum bungeanum. The sequence continues at coordinate 132,982 of SKCR01003770.1, read as the reverse complement.
CATGAAAAATTTACAAAGTTTAGCATGGTATTTATAGGCAAATTTAAAGGCTTCCACCAATTTCTCCATCAATTGCTCCACTAAACATGGCACCAAATCCTCCACCAAACATGAAGTTTGACAATTTTTATTATTTTTTATTTTTTATTATGAAAATGATTTTAAAAATTACACATAACACACTTCCGAATATTTTATCAATTTTCGGTCATGGAAACTTTTAGAATTCAAAATTATTATGAACTTCAAAGTTGTAGATCTTTGAGTCTTCTTTAATATGGAACTTGAATCACCTCAATCCGATATCAGAGTAAAAAGTTATGGCCAAATTACGATAATTGTGCAAAGTTGGAATTTCCGAAATCGTACTTCGTTAGAACGCTATTTCAAGTTTCCAATCTCCAAAATCAAAATATCAAGCTTATTTAACCCACATTTCGCCTAAGTGATTCCATTAAGTCCCAATTTTATTTTATCGCAAAATAAACTAAAACACATCAAAACGTTCATCAAACCCGAGAAACTAAACAAAATATTACGTAAAAGAGGCGGTAAATATTGATATATTTTCCGCTCATCAAAAACCGCGGCGGTTCGGGTAGGCGGTTCAACAGTTTGGAAGGTTTGGGTCGGCGATTTGGATCATAATTTTTTTAAAGAAAATTTTCACATAATAATTGAAGGGAAAAATATTTAATTTTCATTTATGCATCGTATATTGTCATATGATCATTGAATGTCTTAAATTCCATGGCTAAAGAAGAAGAAAAAATATATACTAATGTCTAATTTGAACGCGGGTCGGGTTGCTGTTCAGGTCAAAATTTACGTTTTGGACGATTCAGATCGCTGTTTGTGTCAAAACCACGCACTATCCCGAAATTTACGATTCAAGTTAGGCTAAATCGAAATCATTTTCAATATTTTTCAAAACCAGATCGGTAGGTTTGGGTCGAGTTGCAGTTTGAACCGAAACCGTGAACACCCCTACAACATAAGATAATTTTTTTCGTCCCGTTCCAATTGGATCCTGTCTCGTTTAGGTTGTGATTTGAGGCATATTTCTATATCCCGTTTTAAAAATAGATCAAAAATGGATAAAAATTTGTTTCGAAAACTCAAGGAGGGTGGGACGGGATGATGAGTTGGGACAAGATTTAAGGAATATAATAAGATTTAACGGAATGAAACAAAATTTAATAGAACACAAAACGAGACCAAAATAATTTTATTCTGAAAAAATATAATAAAATAAGACCGGAACTATTTATCATATCAGTTTCATAAATAAAACTAGATGGAATTGACAAATCCATTTCCCGTTCAATAGAGTTAGCCTATCCCGAGAAATAGCTATCATGATACATTTAATACAGATACAGGAAGGGCACTTTCGGAATTCAAACAGCAATAAAATCAGTTATCGACTAATCGCCTCATATATCTCTTCGGCCTTTTAACACAAACAAGCACGCTCAAATACTCAACTATTAAAAACCTAAAAATTCATCCAAAAACTTTCAAAAATAAAATCCAATTTAAACCCATTTTCCATTTTCGTTTCTCAAAATCGTTCAATTACTAATTCTCTTTTGCTTCTCTTAATTTTCTCTGTTTTCGACAACTTTTTTTTTCAGGGAAAAAAACATTAGACGGCACGCCGTTGAAGTGAAATTGAGGGATTTTTCTTCTTCTTTGATCTGACAGCAGCTAATAGTTTGGTTATTGTCTTCTTCTTGTTTTCTCTAATGGTTTTTTTGTGCTGTGAAATATAGGGGTTCCACATATTCACTTATCTCTCTTTTCGTCATTTCAGACCGCGAATTAACAAATTCTCTCTGTGAGTCATCTTTCTTCTATCTCTACATTAATGATTTTAAGTTTTTTTTTTTTTTTTTAAATTTGTTTGTATGCATTGTGAATTAGTTTTTTGGGGTTAAATTTTAGGGGAGGGGAGGAATTTTAATTAAATATATGTTTGATTCAAAGGAGGGGAGGGGATGAGAGAGTTTTTAATTAGATATATGTTTGGTTCAAGAAGGGAGTAGAGATATTTTAAAACTAATTTACTATTTCATTTGTAGCCTTTTATAAATAAAATTAAAACAATATAAGCTTATATTATCTTTGAATTAAACAAAAAATAAAATTAAAATTAAAAGCACTACATAATACGTGTTATTAAAAATAAAATTAAATCAAATATAAGAGAAGAGAATAAGAAGAATTGAATGGTGAAACAAATATAAGAGGGATTTGTAATTAGGACAATTTTGGATTTTAATGTATAAGTAGAGATAATTTAGTCAATGTATTTAAAATTTTAATTACTCACTTTCTCTCCCTTCCAAAACCCCCCACTTTTGGAGGGGAGCTAAAATTGGCTTAGGAGGGATTTTGCTCCTCTCCCCTCCCCTTAAAAAAATTGAACCAAACAAACAAAATTTAAAATCATTCCTCCCCCCCCCCTCCCCTCCAAAACCCCCCAACCAAACACACCCTTAGGGTTTTGTTTGTTCTGTTGAAGCATTTTCTTTACTGTGTGTTTGGTTGGGGGGTTTTGGAGGGGAGTAGAGGGGAGGAGAGAGATTATTTTAAATTATGTTTGTTTGGTTCAATTTTTTTAAGGGAATGGGAGGGGAGCAAAATCCCTCCTAAGTCAATTTGGAGGGGAGCTAAAGTGAGCAATTAAAATTTTAAATACATTGACTAAATTATCCATACTTATACATTAAAATTCAAAATTGTCCTAATTATAAATCCCTCTTATATTTGCTTAACCATTCAATTCTTCTTATTCTCTTCTCTTATATTTGTTTTAATTTTATTTTTAATAACACGTATTATGTATAACTTTTAATTTTAATTTTATTCTTTGTTTAATTCAAAGATAATATAAGCCTATATTGTTTTAATTTTATTTATAAAAGGCTACAAGGATAAAATAGTAGGTTAATTTTAAAATCTCCCCACTCCCTTCTTGAACCAAACATATATCTAATTAAAAACCCTTCCCTCCTCTCCCCTTCCCTTCCCTCCTCTCCTTTGAACCAAACATATATTTAATTAAAATCCCTCCCCTCCCCTCCTCTTCGTTGAACCAAACAGACCCTTAGGGTTTTGTAATTGTTTATAGCTGGGTAATTTTGTTGCATGTCGAAGTATTAATGATAGAATTGGGGTTTAGTTTGATCCAAATTAAATTTTTAATTTCTTTTTGGGTTTGATGAGAAATTATTGTGTTAAGAGGTATTGATTTTCTTCATTGAGTGTTGTACATAATTTTTCATGTCCATTTTATTGAGCTTCAAGAATGATTTTTGACTTTAGAATTTTAAATCTATTGAAAGATTCTTTTTTGTTTTTTCATTTTGTATACTTGCATTAGTTTTCAATAGCATTGTGGTCGACAACATTGTTTGTTTCGCTTATTTAATTTTGATATATTTATTTGAGAGGTTTGATAAATGGCGAGATAATCTAGCCATGATATAATGAGTCATTCCTGAATTCTTTTGTGGATGGTTTTTTGCATAAGTTAATTGTGTTATTTGTGAGCAGCCAATTGTTATCCCACACTAAGTTTCTATTCTATAACTTTTTAATGTTGTGTTGCTTGGTTGGTGCTGTGTTGCCTGTGTGGGTGTTTTTTAGATTTTCTTCAAGTAGCTGATTGCATATGAAATCATATGTTTGCCCAGGGTTGTGAAAGTTGGTATATTAGTTGGGAAAAATGTCGTCACCATATCCAATTCTTGACAATAAACCAATTGATCAGTGGAAGGTTACAGAATTAAAAGAAGAGCTAAAAAGGCGGAAGTTGAAATACAGTGGTAAGAAGGACAATTTGATAAAACTTTTGGATCAAGCCATTCGCATTGAAAGGGAAAATGCTGAGAAGGATGCGGATGCAGATAATGATACTAATATCACTTGCCAACCGGTAGTTGAGGTGAAAGATGTAGAGAAGGTGCTGGTTGGCTCTGAAACGGCTAAAGATGTTTTCAATGTTGATGCTAATAGAAACGAAAAAGTGGACAATGATGTCGTTCAGCTTGACATCAACAGTTTTGTGCCAGGCTTTGGTCCTGTAGAACATCAAGAAAGGGACTTAGGTGGTGATAACAATGAAAATGTTGCTACATTGTGTCAAGAGAAATTTCAAGAAGGGGACATGACAGGTGGTACTAATCCTGCTAGAGTGGAGGATGAGCTGGTTTTCCAAGCCACTACTGTGGAGTCCAGAGTTACTGAGAGAGTGGTCACGGAAGTTGCATTGAGTGGGCACACCACTGTTTCTGAGAGTGTGGTAACTGAAGTAGCTATGAGTGAGCAAGAGTTGCAGAACACTGACATGCAGGGCGAGAATGTGAATTCAACTCAGCTGGAGAGTGAGAATTCAAAGCCCCAGCTGGAGAATGAGGGTTTAAATAATTCGCACGGAGATGACATGTCGGATGCCACTGCTCGAGATAATCAGGTAGCTGAGGTCAGACCTATTTTAGGGTCTCAAGTAAAATCTGATTCTATTTCTACTGATTCTGTCTCAATAAATGAAAAGATTGAACTAAATGATAGTGTAATTGATGATAATGTCAAATTAGAACTATATGTTAATGAATCACAGATGGTTGAACCATCATCTGGTGATGTTGCCCCAGTTGGTGGTGAATCACATTCGATGGATGTTGAAGAGCCACTTGAGGAGAAAGCTTCTATTGATGAGAAAGATGACAACAATGCTACAATTGCAGACATGGGCAAGAAAGTCGATGGTGTAGATATGGGGTATTCGGAAAAGTTAAATTTAGACAGAAGTTCTGGTGATGACTCAATGGAGGATGATGTTCTGGAGAGTAAACAAATTGATTCCAAGGATAGTTCTGATGAAGTCAGGGATAGGACTGAGAAAAATAAAGTGCCTGTTGTGGAGGAAAGTCCTGTTGATGTTGTTGGAGACGGTTTATCTGCAGAAAATAATCATGCCCATGCTGAGAATAAAAGTCGTCCAGTTATGCCTTCAGACAAAAGAAAAATCAATGGTAAGTTTTGATTTCTGGGTGTGATTAATATATAATGGCAATTAATACATTTTGTGTGGTTTTGCCTCTCTCCCCACCGTATTGATTTGCTGTTTTTGCTATTGGTGTACCTTGACAACGACCTGTCTTCTTGTGATGGAAATATTTTTTCATACAATTTGAGTTTTGAGGAAAATTTGCTACAGATTCTTTTCAATTTACTTAGTCATATAAGTTTGTCTGAATTTTATTGTGGCTACAGATTCTTTTCAATTTACTTAGTCATATAAGTTTGTCTGAATTTTATTGAGGCAGAATCTATAGTTCTGACTATTGGTGATTGGATAGAGCAGCTTTCTTCTAGAGAAACAGCTATGTCTATTGTTCTGTTGCTATTTATGTTGAAGTTTTCAAATTCCCTCTTCTTTTTGTTGAAAATGAAATTAAGTTATTTGGTTCCATAGGTTTCACAAGAATAGAGTTCAGTTTTATTTTGTCCATGCGTCTGATAAATTGTCTCACAGGTCAAGAGGCAGTAGGAAACAATGAGCCTTCAAAGAGGCAACGGAGATGGAACTTTGAAAGCATCAAACTTCCTGAGCAGCAAAGCTCTGCACTCACCGCTATGCCAAGGGACACATTACAACCTTCTATGAAACGTAACTTTTCTAGATCTGATTCTGCAGTCAGTGAGGATACACCAAAGGAACGTATTGGTCAGTTGTTGTCACCTTATGGATAATGTGACATTATATCTTTCTTGTTAACGATCTAAATGTTTTCTATCCTTGTTGCTTGGCAGTTCCACCATCACCAAAATCTCCAACAAATTCTCTCCGGATTGATCACTTTGTCCGTCCGTTTACCCTGAAGGCCGTGCAAGAGCTTCTAGGGAAAACTGGAACTTTTACAAGTTTCTGGATGGACCATATCAAAACCCATTGCTACATTACTGTAAGGCCGCTAAAATTTTACATTAGGATACATTGATTCTTGTTGCTTTTGTAAAGTTCTCCTTTTTATTGGAAAGGAAATTATATCCTGTTAGAATAACTGAATCATCCTTTTTTGTAATGTACAACCAATAAATGAATCTGATCATTTGCTTGGAAATTTACTTGATGGTGCAGTATTCATCCGTTGAAGAAGCAATAGAGACACGTAATGCCTTGTATAATATCCAATGGCCACCGAATAATGGGGGACGCCCTCTAGTTGCTGAGTTTGTTGATCCTCAGGAAGTGAAAATGCGTACGGAGGCTCCTCCTCCGTCACCTGCTGCACCTGTTAGTACAGGTTCGACAGCTCCTACTGCACCACCCGCCTCGCATCCTCAGCCTTCACCACGTCAACCTGCAGCCAGACAGCAGCTTCTACCCCCACCTACTCTGCCTCCTCCACCACCCCTATCAAACCCAGCTCCATCAAGAGAACGGTTTACTCTTCCGGCCCCTCCCCCGCTGCCAGAGAAACTTGACCCACCAATTGTGACTCTGGATGACCTATTTCGGAAAACTAAAGCAACACCTCGGATCTATTACTTGCCTTTGTCAGAAGAACAAGTTTCAGCAAAACTCGAAGCTCGGAGTAAAAACAACAAGCAGTAGGGATCAGGCTTATATAATCTAATCCCTGACTGTTCTATATGGTAAGGTAATGGTAAGAACTAAGAAAGTATCACATAAAAAATTGCGTCTTTGCAGGTCTGCAGGTGTTTCCCTTAGGGAGGAAATGTTCCAGTCAAGCAGAAGGATCCGGTTCGATGATGGATTAAGGTTTTGTGAAGGCTGCCTTGGGTTGAGGGTTTTGTTTCATTTAGTGTTCAAACCCGTTAAATTGAGAGCTCTATTTATGAACAGATCTATTCACCTTTGGTCAAGTCATGTTTTCCAGATTTCCAAGTTTTATGAACTTATTATATTGCTAGGATCAAACTTTTGGATTGGTGTTTTAGTTATGAGTTTGGACCTTCTTTGTAGATTCTACAGACTGATGACGATCAGTGTAGTAGATATTTGTATTAAGTTTAGTTCACTGACACAGATCTGTTTCATGGTTTTATTTCTGTTCTAAACAAATTTTGACGCCAGTCCCATCAAATGTTAATTCTTCTTATTGTGCATGTAAAGAGAGTTTTTTTTTTTTTTTTTTTTGTCCCCAAGGGGTGTGGCTCGGTGGTGTAGGGTTCAGGATCTCACCTTGAGATTCTGGGTTCGAATCCAGGGGGTGCACTTCTTGTAAGAGCCTGGGACAGCCGGTGGTTTTACCTGCGCCGCGGCCCAGAATGGGTGGTTTGGTGGCGGGGTTTCCATCGTTTCAAAAAAAAAAAAGAGTTTTTTTTTTTTTTGTCAAACAAATGCGACTGTGAAGAAGTCATTCTTAACCCTCGTGTTAATTAGAAGTTTTTTAGGCGCCATATAATGAAGGTACTATAAGCATTTAAGTTGTGGGGATGGTAATTGGGACGGATTTTTTTAAATATCTATTAATATTCGTCTAATAACATATCTAATATGTGTGATTTAATACATGATAGATTGTAGATATAGAATTAGGTATATATAATGGATATTGAACGATTGTAGAAATTAGTTTAAGATATTCAATGTATTAGAATATCATAAATTTATTACAGACATGCACGCACATCTAATTATGTTTTTTCGTGCATTTATGTTTTTAGATAATCTTTTCTTATGATTAATGTATATTTCCTAATATTGACGTTGATTATGAAAATTTGCTAGCTTTATTCTAACAAGGGATAATTGAATATTGACATTATCTTCCATTATAATTTTTTTTTTTTTTTTTTGGAAACGATGGAAACCCCACCACCAAACGATCCATTCTGGGACGCGGCGCAGGTAAATCATTAATCGTAAATCGTAAAACATAATTCATAAAGCATAAATTATTAATCATAAATCATAATGAGTAAATCATGAGTCGTCATAAAACATAAACCACAAGTCACATAAATCATAAGATGTAATTCATAACCCATAATTATAACATACTTAATTTACATATCATAATCATACACATAAACCGTAAACCATTATTCATAAGTCATGAACTGTATATCATAAAACATAATTCGTGAATCATAAACATAAATTGTCACTCATAAAACATACATCATAAATCTTAAAACTTGTATCATAAATCATAAATTCGTAAATCGTAATTCGTTAGTCATAAATATATTTAATGAATCGTAAAATAGAAAAAAGTAATTTATCATAAGGAAATCAAAAATGAAGTTTAGTTTCCACTCACTTATCAGGGTCATCACATATCACGTATTAAATCCATCAGCCAATACATCATGTATTCATCGCATGAAATACTTTTCTAGCTTCGCAAATACCCCATATCCTAGTCAGATCTGTCAAAATAAATATTGACATGCGGTTAGAATCATCGTTTTACGGAAATCTCGATTTAACTTTAATAATATTTCAAACCTTCCCGAAACATCTAAATGAAGTTCGATTTCAACGATTTCAGTTTCCTTACTCTTAATACACCAGATACAACCTATTCATAACACCTAATTCACTTTTCGGCTTAAAATCGGAAAATCTCATGAAAAGTCCGAATGCTTATGAACGGATCCGAAACCTTTCGGATCTTTCCTATTTCTTTCGAAATCATTCTAATATTCTTAATACATCATAATATACCTTTATAAGATAAGTTGTTAGCTTAAAACCTCAAATTACGTGTTTTCGGAAAATCTTCCGAATTTTTTCGAAAACACTACGGAAGGATTCCAAACCCTCCAGAACTTTCCAAAACTGTCAAAACATCATTGTATCATCATAACTGACGCATATCTATCGTTAAATTCATCAAAACATCGACATACGTGAAGTTCGATTTTACAGAAAACTCGCATAACCCATCAGATTTATCTAATTCGTTCTGATTTCACCCGAATTCTACTAACAATACATATTAATACATTCTAACACAATTAAATCAATTCACATCAATACATAACTCTACGAATTTACTATCTAACCCTAAACCCATCATTAATTAGGAAGTAGTTATAAAAATTCCTTTAAAACTTAAAAAAAAAAAAAAAAAAATTTGGGAAGCAGTGGTAAAGAAACCGTAGGGTTTGTTTGTGAATCTACTGCCGCTCAGCAGAGCCACCGTAAGGTATAATCTAAGATAAAACCCTTTTGTTATATTTCTGTATTTCCATTAACATTTTCTCTCTCAATTTCGTGCTGATTTTCCAGGCAACCAAACGGGCGAAAAATGGTGACCAGCAAGAAAACAGTAAGACTCGTATTCAGTTTCGCTTCATTTACCCACTTCACAAAATGCTTATACAATTTATTTATTTTTTGTTAATTTTTTTTTTTGTAGAAGAAGACTCATGAGAGCATTAACAACAGGCTGGCTCTTGTGATGAAGAGCGGCAAATACACGCTTGGTTATAAAACTGTTCTTCGATCTCTCAGGAGCTCAAAGGGTTTGTTTTTCCCCCCTTCTTTTGTGAACTATGGATTTGAAAGTTTTGTTTTTTGTTATAGTTTTTTTAATTTTTGATTTTGGGTTCTTGTGTGATATTAATTTTGTGGCAGGGAAGTTGATTATTTTGTCAAATAATTGCCCACCATTGAGGAAATCAGAGATTGAGTACTATGCTATGCTCGCTAAAGTTGGAGTCCATCACTACAATGGAAGTAAGTGCTTTTGTTTTTGCTTTTCATTTTTTTTCCTGGATTTGGGTTCTGTCCAATGTTTTTATGATGTCTTGAGTTTGTTTTTGGTTGAATTGAATGCGAAGCTTAGGTGGTCGTTGCAATTATTTAGAAAAATTGTTACTCAAATCTAAATACAATAATAAGTAATAAATGAAGGTTGTTCTAGATTTTAGGGAATTTTATGCATTTTTTGACTTGCCAATCACTTTCGAGTTTTCGCTGTGTTGGTATTATGAAATGGGAGGGTGATATAAATGATAATGTTGAAACTATGATTCATATGGGAATAAGGGATTTAGATTTCATGTATCATTCAGAATGTAATTTTTTCACCATTTGCGCTATCAGCAATTTGGGTTTTCATTGCTAGCTTTGCGGAGTGTAATTGTTCCATTATTGGATGTACATTTTAGCATAGGGAACTCGATTTAAAGTTTGGCGTTTCATGGTTTGTCTTCATGCATGCTAGTGAATGATTTGCTTGCTGTGGTTTTCTTTTTAGCACCGTATTTCTTATACTGTTATGCACTTTGGTCGACTACTTTGCTTAGTTGATCTTAGATCTCCCCTTGATAGCATTGCTTGGTTATTATTCCTTGTGGATTTTGTCATATTCTTTTGATTGTTATCCAGACAACGTCGACTTGGGAACTGCATGTGGCAAGTACTTCCGTGTGTCTTGCTTGAGTATTGTTGATCCAGGTATAATTTCACATCGTGTTTTCAACCCTGTGATTTAATTTTTATTCCATACAGCAGCTTCAGGAGTTGACTGTTCTGGTCTCTGTATCGCAGGTGATTCTGATATCATCAAGTCACTGCCAGGAGACCACTAAGCGTGATTCAGAGTTCAAACCTTCATCCTCGTGGTTGGGTTTTAATAGTATAATGATGTCTCTCTTAATTTCATTATTCCTTTAGAATTTCTTAGAAATACGATTTCTTACGTCATGTTTTCCTGCGGAAGAGTCATGAACAAATTATAGATGATAATAAAACTTTCGATAGGCTCATATATGCCTTTGAACTTGATTTTGTTTCTATGAAATTTGAGCGAGGTCTGTAAGTCCCTCAGAATTGAAAATGTTTTTAAAAGCACAGTAAACACCACAACACTGATGAGTGGTAAATCTATCACTGTTTCTCACTCATTTAACATAATATTTTGTATAGTTTCTTGAGTTTTGTGAATATTTTGTAGATAAATAAAGTTCAAGGACATTCTGGAGGTGATTTGGACCAAAACAGTAAAAATTGGACAAAAAGGGCATTTTGGTAATTTTCAGCGTTGCGACGCCTACATGCGTCGGGTCCATAAATCAGAATCTGAGAAAATTTGACTTTGCTAACGTGCGCCGTGCCACGTGTCACCATCACAGCCGATCTGCTAACGTGCGTCGTGCCACGTGTCATCATCCTACAGTGCCGACAGTCGCCATCGCCACGCGTCGCCACATGTCATTGCCACGTCATCATCCACATCACCTGTTGACCAAGTCAAAGTGCCACGTGGCTGCCACGTCATCATCAACCAATCACAGCGTGCCACGTGTCGCGATTCTATGGTGCCGACAGTCAAATTGCCATGTATCGCCACATCAGCATCAATTATTGACTGACTTATCCTTATCTGACACATGGCGGATAAGAATCTGAATCGACCAATCAGAAGCCGCCACGTGTCAGAATAATTGAGCTCCAACCACCTTGCCACGTGTCACCTTATCACCTTATCCAGAATCGCCACATGTCATCACCTCAGCATGCCACGTCCAAAAGAAGCTGGTGTAGCGACGCCAAAGGCCTTGGCGTCGCGACGCCCAGAGCCTACTGAGGCCTATAAATTCAGCTCGATGTTTCAGTTTCAAATGTACCATTCTCTCTGAATTCTCTGATGTAAATAAAAAGTTTTCTATCTAGTTTCTTTTAGTTTTTAGTTTTGTAAATAATTTTAATTACGTTTTGTAATAATAGTAATTTACTTTCTTACTTTTTACAGTTTTTACTATTCACCATAAGGAGGTAACTTCCCCAGCTAGGGTGAAAGGTAATTCTTTTACTGTTACGATTTAGATTAATCTCCCTTAAAAATAATATATTCACTATTTAAAATATTGACTTAAAAATGATACTACCAGATTGGTCGGTTGGTAATTCAATTTTCTTACTGCCTATATGACAGGTTTATTTTGGTTCCGCCTTTATGGCTGATTGGACTTAATTTGACTTAATCAGGTTATCGCCTATATGGCTGGTTGACAAAATAATCACAAGTTAATATATTATATTAAGGGAGATATCTAAATAGTAAATAGTAAAAGTTGATCCTTTTACCTTAACATTTTATTTTATTTTATTTTTCAGCTTTTACTTTATGTCTTTTACTTTTCAGCATTTTTACTTTATGTCTTTTACTTTTAAGTTTTTACTAGCCCTAGTTATGTGTTAATTATCTGGGGTTGTGATGAATTCTAATATCACTGGTTTATAAGGGGTTATTTTATAGTTTGAGTAATTTAAAAGTTTACTTATTAATTCTTAAGCTTATGTTTCTTGTTGTCTGATCACCAATAAGATTGATGTGGTAAATCTAAAATGAACTAGACATAGGGATTTTAGGTTTCAGCCTTAGACTTAATAGCCCACGATCTTCCTTGAGGATAGATAACCTTTTAATAGATTTCCTTACAGGATAGACATATACCTGTCGGGCGGGGGTAGCCATAATTGGAACTCAAACTTAATGAATCCAGATAATTTGGTTGACATAGACATATTGTTCAATTGAGTTAAACTGGGTATTTGTGTCTGACCATCGACAGAGGCTTTCGCATAATTTCGTGTTCCAGGTTAGTAAACCGATTTATTACATAAACATAAAATAATCATTTCATCTTTTAAAAGATATTAGAAGGATTCACAACCCTATATCTTTGTGTCTTTTGTTATTTTCCTTAGTATTTTCTTTTGTCTTTTTATTTATTTAGCAAATTACAATCAACCAAATCAATCAAGCAATCATTCTCTTCACCCTCAATTAGATATTGTAAATAAATAGATTCAACAATTAATAACAACAGTAGGAATTAAGTCCTCGTGGGATCGATATTTTTATACTACTTGAACGATACGTGCGCTTGCGTTATACGTGTGTTTACGCCGGTCAAACACCACACAATTTCCATGTACAATTGTAGTCTCTGCACATCTATGCTTCATAAATCTACCAAAAAAATTGAGAAAATGAACATAATTTCAACTTTATTTTATTACTATACTATCATCCCTTCTATTCCTTCCCTACTGCCTTCCATTTCATTATTGGGTGGTGCTTACTTATCCTAGAATGACACTTGTAGTCTTTACAGCCTGGGGAGAACCAAGCTGGGGGATTGTTCTTCAGCTCAGCATTTCATTGCTTTCTTCATGATAAAATCTTTAACAGAAAGGGGCAAATGGTACATGATTGCCGCGATGGTCGAGTATCGGCCTGAGGAGAACCAAGCTGGAGGATTGTTCTTCATCACGGTGGCCACAGTTTCCTTTGCAAACACTTCTGTAGGGGTTGATTTGGGATTCTGTGAAAAATATGCCCTCTCTCTTAAAACTGCTTCAAATGGCTTGTATAATTTCCACTCCGGCATCTGGTTGTAGCTGGCTACAGCTGAGTTTCCTATGTTTGACTTTATAGCCCCTGGGACAACATTGATGACATCGATCCCAAAATGACCAAGTTCCAATCTGCACAATACATCCAAATTGTAATCAGTGTCCGAGACACCGGGACGAGTAAGGCAATTTAGAAATTTGTTAAACGTGTCATATAAATTAATGAGAAGTTTCGCTATTAACGAGTTAATTTTGATTACTGTTCTATAGTTGTTTGATTCACAAAAATGAAATCAAAACCGAATCATTAATGCATCTTTGTTAGATGCATAAATTAGTCATCCAAATCATAATCCCATTTGTTGATCTAACCTAATGATGGTGGATGCTTGGCTACAGGTTGAAGAGATTGCTGTTTGATCAATCAAATACTCTGTTATATTCCCAATCCCATGCCTATTCTGAATATCTATCTAACATCATTATGTAACTACAAAATCAAAAAATCCCATAGACAAACAGATATACGAAATGACAATTATGTTTCAGTCTTATAAATGACTTCTCATGGCATAAATTGATATGGTGTAAATAAACAAGATTACTAGTATAAAAATTCATATGGGTATTTCGATTTACTAACCTCAAGGTAGACACCACAAGTCCTAACCGGTCGGTTCCGGTTCCAATCTTTTTTTTAAATTATATAAAAAAACCGAAAATAATTTAAAATAATTTAGATTAATTATATAAAAAAAAAAACCATACTGTTCCAACTGGAACCGTACGATTCTGGTTGGAACCGCTGGAACCGTACGGTTCCAGCGGTTTCAACCGATTCGGTTGGAGGTCGAACCCTAACCGAACCGGTCCTTTACGGTTCCGGAACCGGAACCGTGGCCGGGTTTACCTCAAGGTATCACTCAGTGAATGAAGAGCAGCTTTTGATGCAGAGTATACACCAGCCCAAGGTCCGGGGGCTGCAACAATGACACTTCCAACATTTACAATCTTTCCCTTTTTCCTAGACGCCATGTGAGGAACGACAGCTTGAACCAACCTCATGGGACCTATGTGCGTAAACATTAATATATGAGGGAAATAAAAGATGTGTCTTGGAATGTATCTTCCCAAAGAAAACAAAGAACAAAGTGACAGCATAAGGAGAATTTCAATGGTTTAATTTTCACCACCACAACTTGATCCAATAACACAAATGATGTGAGATCAATTCAATAATACTGCTAGACATTCTCTTCAACTAAGGATAGAGGTATCCTACTCAATCAGAATGCGTCGAGTAGATCAAAAGGGCAATCAAGAGTCAAGACTAGTAACCTTCACCATTTCCCTAATTACCTACATGGACACATAACTCATAAGAGTACTTCACAATAGGAGACTATAAGATTCAAGGTGCAAGTTTTGGCTACTGATTATAGGGTTTCTTTTGCTTTCAGTACTTCTTCATTTGTATCAAATTTAATAGTCTTCTAAGTTGTCCAAGAACTACTCGGTCATTTGTACTACTGCTTTACAGATGTATTGATATTTAATAAAATGCGATCAGGAAAGGAATCAACCACTCCAGATCGAAGACCCTACCAATTCTTTCACGTTTGGATTACATCTCTCCTAACAATTTAAACTCCTCTCATTGATAGTACTAAATGATTCTGGCTTCCACTCACTATAAACAAGAATATATCAGAAACATACAGTAGAAATATCCAATTACTAATTCACAAACCATGTCGAGTACATCAAAATCATCGATTACCTATGCAACTACACCGCAACTACACCATATTAGATATAAAGTTTGAATCTTATCTGTATTTATCTACACATAAGCTACAAACCTAACGTGTTTGGTAGAGAGTATCGTGTTGAGAGTATAAGCCAACTTATAAGTTATGGAACGGATGCTAGAGTATAAACTAGCTTATAAGCTCTTATTT
Source organism: Zanthoxylum bungeanum (assembly GCA_019454045.1). NCBI lineage: Eukaryota > Viridiplantae > Streptophyta > Magnoliopsida > Sapindales > Rutaceae > Zanthoxylum > Zanthoxylum bungeanum. The sequence continues at coordinate 117,664 of SKCR01003770.1, read as the reverse complement.
ATGGTGTTTGATTAGATATAGAATATAAATTACAGTATAAGTTGTGAAATTACAAATAAGGGTATATATAAAAATTAAATACGCAAAATTATAAATTCTCTTAAAAAATGTTAAAAAAAACACTCACGTTTACCAAACATACCCTAAAAGTGTATGGGAAGTGTTAATTTTGGCTATATACACTCTAAAAAGTAGAAACACAAAAAGGGGAAAAAAAAACCAGCTGAGTATTTTGAGCAAATGATTATAAGCACAAACTTTAAATAACAAAAATTCCAAGAAAAAGAAAACAGTAATTATGCAATTACCATAAACATTGGTACTGAAAGTTTGCTCCATAGCAGAGAGAGGAACTTCAGCAAGGGGCCCAACAAACTGGACCCAGCGTTATTAACCAAAACATCAATCTTTCCAAACTTTTCAAGAACATTATCCAAAACATGCTGCACGCTTTGTTCAGACAAGACATCCAGTTCTTGTACAAAGAATCTGTGATCTTGTTCGAGGTCTGCCATTGTTTTCTTGGACCTGCTGGTGGCCACAACCAGGCAGCCACTGGCGGCAAAGGCGCGTGCCAGAGCATGTCCTATGCCGCCCTGAGAACATCCTGTAATTAACACCACTGGCTTTGAATTTTGGGGTTCCATTGAAATGGGTTTTTGATTACATCCAAGAGGGAGCTGTTTTTGTCTTTGGATGTTTCAGGTTTCGTTGAGTTTAAGGAAAGTGACCAATGTTTCTAACGCTCAATTGTCGGTTATAAATTTTATGTTTTCAAGAGAGTATGGAATACTGATTTTGGGAAAAAATAATTATGGGAGAGGGGCTGCTGATATTAGGGTTGGCAATAGGTCGAGACGATTCGGCTGTTTAGAGAATTGAGATAAAATTTTCATCTCGATTCCGCCCCGTTTGATAAAATAGAACAAAACTTATGTCCCAATCTCAATCCCGCATTTGTCATATTCTGTTCAGGACAACTTTGTCCCGAACAGTTTCGTTTTTAAATTAATAAAATAATAATTATAGTTAATTTCACTAACAAAATAATCATGTACCCAATAAAAAAAATTTACCAATTAAATATTACAAAATTTTCATAAATACTAAAGATTTTAAGGTATAAATATTAAATTTATTTTGAATAATTTTTCATTTTTAGTAAAAATAAGGGTCAAAACGAGACAAATCGAACGGGATGAGATTTTATGACTTCGACCGGAATATTTTTTCCATTCTAATCCCATCCCGTTTCATCAAATGAGATAAAAAAAATCATATCAAATCCTATCCCACACAGGACATGATTTCATTGGAATGGGATTTTTTTTCCATCCATGGCTGGCTGATACTAGGGGTGGCAGAAAAATCCAAAGCCCGGGTCGGGCTTTAAAATGAAAGCCCGGCTCGGGCTCGGGCCGGGCTTTCCAATTTTGGCCTGGGCCCCGCCCGGCCCGGGCCAAAATAAAAAAAAAATCTATTTATATATATATTTTAATATATTTGTATCATTTTTAGCATTTAAATTGTTAATTTATCAATGAAACTTGTGATTATTTATAAATTGTCTTTATATATAGTGTAAATGTATTTTATATTTGTATTTTTTAATTTTTTTTTAAAAAAATTCGGGCCCAAAAAAAGCTCGGGCCCGAACCCGGCCCGGCCCGGAAGACACCCGGGCCGGGCTTTTCTCGGGCTCGGGCTTTTTTTTGTTGGTCGGGCTCGGGCCGAGCTTAGCAAAGCCTGGGCCCGGCCCGGCCCGTTGCCACCCTTAGCTGATACAATGGGCCCGTAAAAGATGATACGTGTGGGGTAAAAATTACTGAAGATGAAATTTTATTATGAAATGAATCTCCATCAAATATTGGCAACGTGCCTCCATGTTGTCAAATGAAGCTCCCATTGGCCACATGTCTTCATCAAAGTAACAAGTTTAGTCATTTTTTTTAAACGTTAAAAACTCTTATTTCGGACTCTTGTAAGAAATATATTCTATGAACTCGATTCAAAATTTATCAATTAAATTCTAAGTTATTTACCACCAAATCATACCCTTACGGACAACAAGTTGCTCCACTTATGTTCTCATATTTATCACTTTGGCAAATTTCTCATTTGTTGCATGGTGATTATGTAAATGGCAAAATTTGTTAGGCAAAATCTTATTGGCCTTTTGTAGATCCAATAAATATCTGACTTATTGGATCTGTTATTATCATCCTAATATATTTGTTAAATCTAATCCTTGCTGATTATATATTCGGAATCTAATATTTATTATTTTACATTGTATTATTATATAATTACAACCTGAAGTTTGCAAAAAAATTAAAAAAATTGACAGAGATATTATTGTAACATGAAGTTACAAATAGAATATGAAATTTTGAACATTGACCTCATTATTTAGAACCTAAAGTTTTGAAATGTAATTTTTATTTTAAAACCTGAAGTTCTAAATAATATCAAAAACTGGAATTTTGAATCAACTTAATATTATATATGAACCTAAAGTTCTACACTAATATTTTTTTCTTTTACATTATATCTATTTATGTGTTATATTTATTTCTCTATTAGACAATTAATTTTTTCTTATTGTCTTTTCATGTGTAAATAGCATCCTCAAAAATGGAAAATCTTGCAAACAAGCGAATCTCTGCCCTCAAGATTAATGGGAACAATTATCTTTTTCGGGTCCTCGATACAAAGATGTATCTTCAAGTAGGGGTGGCAGAAAAGCCCGTAGCTCGGCCCGGCCAGGGATAACACAGGCCCGGGCCGGGCTTCACCCAAAAAGCCTGAGCCCGGCCCGACCCGGCCTTAAAATAAATAAATAAATATTTTAATTTATAAAATATATATAAATTTTTATAATAAATTTTTTATATTTATAATTTTTTATAATAAAAAAATCGGATCCAGGCTTAAAATAAATAAATAAATATTTTAATTCATAAAATATATATTTTTATAATAATTTTTTTATATTTACAATTTTTTATAATAAAAAAATCGGATCCAGGCTTAAAATAAATAAATAAATATTTTAATTCATAAAATATATATATTTTTATAATAAATTTTTTATATTTATAATTTTTTATAATAAAAAAATCGGATCCGGGCTTAAAATAATATTATTTATAATTAAAAAATCAGGCTCGGGCCCGACCCGAGCCCGACCGGGCCTGCCCGGCCCGATGACAGTACGGGCCCGGGCCGGACTTTGATAAGCCCGACTCGTTGCCATCCTTATCTTCAAGATATGAGTTTGGAAGGAACACTATTATGATAAAATCAATCATCTCCTCAAGAAAAGCAAAAACAATGATTTTTATTTGCCATCATTTACATGAGAGTTTGAAGACTTCAGAATGTAGAAAATGAAGTTTCAACGCTCATGGATAGTAGCAGTCGGCATGTCGCGACACTCAAGCTTGAGAGTCGCAATGTCAAATTTGTAAACACTCAGCGTCGCGACGTGCAAGGGATGCTCACATCGCGACGTCCGAAGCTCTGAGAGCCCAATGACGCGTTGTTGGGTATCAGTGTCGCGACGTTGTCCTGTGTAAAATATTGACAAAGAATAATTTTGCCTTTAATTCTAAAAACTTCCAATTTTCTCCATGTTATACGACAATCATACATGTATTCTAAATAAATATATGGATTTCTTTCAATCAAAATATAAACCAAAATAAAATCATACAATAAAGTGACTCATGAGTAATTCTAGGTCACTCAAAGGTGGTCAAGTGATTCTATAATGGTAACCATAGTTCTAAGCTATCATCTAGAGTTCCAAAAACTCTAATTTTTATATTCCATGTCCAATATGAATATTTTGACCCAATTACAAGCATATTGTGTTTATACTTTCAAAGTATCTGTAAACACATAATTAGCCTAATTTCAACATCAAGCTATGTTATTATGTATCCAATACATAATTCATCACTATATGTCTCACTAATGAAAACTCACTAATGAAAACATAGCTTTGGAGAAGATCAAACTTACCTAACAAGCTTGATTTCAAGATCCAATCTTCTTTTCCTTGTTGAAATATTGTGGAGAACTTCCAAAGCTAGCAAGCTTGGTTCCAAGATCCAATCTTCTTTTCCTTGTTGTCGTAGAGAATTCCCAAAGCTAGCAAGCTTGGTTTCAAGATCTAATCTTCTTTTTGTTGTTGAAATATTGTAAAGAACTTTCAAAGCTTCTTGATATTTTATATCGTATCGCAAGTGTACGGTCTCAAGTTTTAGTAAAGATAATTGAAAGAGTGTTGAATCCACAGAGATTGTATTCAACTCACACTAAGTACTATAATTCATAATCCTAACTTTATTCAGTAAATAACTAAATTTAGATTAAAAACAAATAAACAAGATAGTAAAACGTTTGATAAAGATAATCCAAGAAGAGATAGATTCTTGAGTCTGATTTCACATAGTTATCCCCTATGTATTTGTCATGTCATTCAATTCTTATTCAGTTGCATTGTTTATAAGTAAAGAATCTTAAAGTATTCCACTCGCTCTCCCAAGCAATAGTGAAAAGATTATTAATTACCGACTTCGATATCCTTATAAAAATCCAATAATTAACAATTCATTATGCATTGTGATTCTTTATTAACGGATTCAAAGGAATTATAGATTCTCCCGAACTCTATAACACTCCTAAGTTATATTCTCTAGATCCTATTCAAAATCTCTCTCTCCCGAGCGATAGATTCTAAACATTCATCATCTCAATTTGTGGCCAATAAACTATAAGCATTAAACACTAGTGAATATAAATAAATTGAATTAAAATTTCATAAAATTGTTTGGCAATCAATACATAGGTTCAAGCATTGGCTATATCATCCTCTAGAATAATAGAGTTAGTTCATGACCAAATAATAAAACAATGAAAGCATGATCATGAATTTAATAGAATCATTAGAGTTAAAGGAAGAAATTAGAAGATTAAACCAGAATTGAATCCATTCATCTTCGGACGTCACCGCATTCGTCTTCTCTTGTCGCTCTTCAATCTTTCTCTTTGGATCTCTCTAAAAATATGTGTTTTGAGTCCTGATTTGTGTATTAGCCTTCTCTTAGGTTTTTGACGTGTTTGTGTATTTATAGGGAAGTCTTGGAATTATTGTGCATGTAAAATAATAATTTATGAAGATTTTTGGAGTCTGTCGTAGCGTCGCGACGCCAGAATTGGGGTCGCGGCACCAAATCCTTGGGAAATTATGTGTTTAGAGTCTGTCTGGGCGTCGTGACACCAGGCCAAATTTTCAGGATGTGATTTTTCGTGTTTTCTTCTTTCCCGTGTGCTTCTGTTGCGTCAGTAAGGTCCCAAAACAAGTCCATTTGCCCCAAAATCCATGTTCCAATGCTTCCTGTCAATAAAACATAAAGGAAACTACAAAATACATTAAATGATATGGAATCTAACAAAATAATAAACTAAGAATACATGAATTAATGGATATAAACTGCACTTATCACTTCTCTAAACATTTTTTTTTTTTTACTTAGGCTAATATCTCTAATTCTTGCTTGTTTTAGCTTTCTCAAGCTTGATTAAAAACTTACTCAAGCTTGCCTTTTATAGAAAAACTTATGCAATTTTTAATTAATAAAAATTATAATCAACTTATATGTGGGCTTAATCCAATTTGTCCAAATATATATAATTTGGTGTGACTAATCACTTTTATCTATCACTTTGATTTAATCCAATTAAATCAAGACAAAATTTAATTAATGGATTAGTTGTATGTCTACTATTTTGATTTAATCCAATTAAATCAAGCCAAATACATATATTATTATATATTTATAACTACCAAAATATCCTCTAATGGTAGAGATATTTATGAAATTACAATAAAGAACATTGTGTGATTTTAGATTAATCCAATTGTGTCAAAGTAAATAATAACACATAATTATTTTAGTTTATAATTATAATATCAAATATTGTTTATTATCAAAAATTATCGGCTACCTAAGTGCTCAATGAGTACACTTGATATTGTAGGATTCTCTAAGTCCAGACATGTTCGTCATATAAGCCTAACTTATATGTACATAATTTCGTCTCCTCCTAATTTGCGAAGAACATCAACGACCTTTCTGAATTATACAAATCGATGTCATCACATATGTTTAACAATCCCTCCGTCGTAGGCTATCCGAGTTGTGTTTAGGAAACATAGATTAAACCGTCAAGTTTCAGAGGCACATCTCATAACGACATAACCACGACTCTTTACAACTAATCAGAACACAATTTCTGATATATTCCACCATATGTGATCAACTTTGGCCAAAGTCTTAAGAATTATGACTTACTCACATTGATACTGATTACGCCCAAAATGTACTTGCGGTTATCACAGTATAGTTTGGGTGTCAATTCCTCAGATAGACAGTTGCAAATGAACTAAGTCACTTAAAGAATAGTTCCCAGAGTCGAGTCATCATGTTGTACGAGTTAGACATATCATAATACTACCTTTTGAGTTCTGGAACCAGTGAACTGGGAATGTATGATTTAACTTTTAAGTCATCATCTTTTTACTTATGGAGAGACTCAACTTCCTCAAGTATCGCATCATTAGGTACAACAACGGTCAAAATGCCCTCTAACACGTATACCGACTTTTCATAACCAAGGACAATCCTCAAATCTAAATCCCAATCTGCAAAATTTCAGCGCCTTTGTGAGGGGTTGGTTGTTGAAGATGTCGCAATCGCAAATCTATCACATAGGTAACGAAAATGGTTAGCAAATAAAATAGTTTCATATAATATCATAAAAACATTGAATAAATCATGGATTTTTAATATAAAAATGTCACTCTCATTATTTATTGTAAAATCGTAATTCCTAAACATAATATAAGGAATTCAATAATCAAATTAAATTCCATAGTGAAAAGTAGATCCCTTAAATATATTATAGCTCACAGTTTTGGTACGTTATTGCCTACGTATATTCATTAGGTAAACAATTCATTGTCAATCACTCACTCACTGGTGATTCTTGAATTTCGGTCCTGATCTTTTCTCGTTGTGACAGCGTTGACACGTTCTCAATGAGAAGCATCAATGTTAAACTCGTCAATGATAAATTCAAGATACTCGCGTAGTCCTGACAGTTTTGGCACGTGCAGGATTTTCGCTTTCGATTGAATTGATTTAATATCATATATTTATCCAGTACAAATAAATTCTCATCGGCTATACCCTCACAACTTTGGCATGTTCTCAGATATAGCCATAAAAAATTATTTTTTAACCGTGTTGACAAGACGAACCAAAAAACATGCATTGAATACATATTAATTACTAAACCTTATTAATTAGGGATTTTTCGCAAAATTGTCATTCAACTCTATTTTAATCAAATTAATTAATACATGAACTTCTTTTGTAAGTAGAAAATTGGATTTTACTTCAAATCGAACATTCCTTAAGCTACCAATAGTCACGACATGAACACATCCCATTCTTGAAATGGTGAAATCGAGTAGCATCTCTCACAAGAATTTCTCTACCCACAAGCTTGGAGATAAATTTAATGGCAGAATGGCAGTCAATGCAAACTCTGAGGTTCTTCATGATCCTCAATGTAACATTCTCTGGAGTGCTTATTAATGCGAATGCAATCGCAAGTTTCTCGCTGTGATGTCTTAACATTTGCTCCTTCCCCTCTTCCTCAAGATCATGCAATACAGATGCAGTGTCTGGAACAAAACCCATTGCTTTTATTTCATCCCATATTGCTGACATTTTATTATAGATTGCATCTCTTTGAGGGTGAAGCTCATCTTCAACTCCAAAGACATGGATTTTGTTCTGTACTGTAACCCAACTAAATCCTTGAGTTTTCTTCACTCCTACATATTTCATTGACTTTCTAATTTTAGCCGCATCTTCCCATTTTCCACAGGATGAATACAAGTTACAAAGCGCTGAGTAGGCCCCACTGTTGTGAGGCTCAATAAGAAGCAACTTATCTGCTGCAATTTTTCCAATCTCCAAATTCTTATAAACTCTACAGGAAGATAACAGTGAACCCCAAGGAACAGCATCTGGTTCACTAGGCATATTTTCTATAACATCATATGCTTCTCGTAGCAAACCAGCACGACCAAAAAGGTCAACCATGCATGCATAATGGCTTGGGGTGGGCTCGATTTTGTGCACATTTTTCATCATATCATAATAGCTCTGCCCTTGCTCCACTAATCCCCCATGCGTACAGGCATAGAATACACCAATATAAGTTATATGGTCCGGCTTTATACCAAGTGCCAACATCCTCTCAAACAGTTGTATCGCCTCTTCTCCAAGACCATGTTGAGCTAAAGCTAAAATCATTGAATTCCAAGAGACAGTGTCTTGTTGCCAATGAATAAGATTAAATACTCGCCTAGCATCATTGATGTTTCCAGCTTTGGAATACATGGTGATTAGAGAAGTACTCACAAATAATGATGATGCTTCTCCTGATCTTAAGGCACTTGCATGAATTTGTTTGCCATGGTCCAAAGAAGCCAAGCTTGAACTGACACCCAGCATGGCTGATAAAGTGTAGTTATTTGGCTTGGGACCGTCTCTAACCATTGATCTGAAAAGCTCCACAGCATCTTCATTCAACCCATTCTGCTCATATCCCACAAGCATGGCTGTCCATGCAACCACATCACGGTCTGTTAATGATTCAAAAATCCTTCTAGCAGGACATAAATCCCCAAGCTTGATATATCCATCTAGTAGTGCAGTAAATGCTATAACATTAAGATATGAGATCCCGCTCTGATCTACAATCTTTTGAGCAATTTCAACCCCACCAGCCTTTGCATAACATGAAATCAAAGCATTTCCCACTGTCCCTGTGGCATCAAACTCAGTTATAATAATATAAGCATGAATCTGTTTTCCAAGTTCCAAATTCTCAAGATTAGCACATGCAGATAAAACACTAGCTAAAGTAAATTTATCAGGCTTTAAAGAATAATCTTTCAGCATGTTTGCAAACATACACAAAGCTTCAACATCATATCCATTCTGACTATAACCCGCAATCACTGAATTCCATGTAACAATATCCCTCTCACTCATTTGATCAAATTGAGCACGAGCAAGATCCAACCGACCAGAATGTACATGCAGTGAAACCACAACATTCCAGCTGGATACATTCTTCAATCTCATTCCATCAAAAACAGCCTTAGCCATCATTCCACCACCCACTTTGGCATACATATTCAACAAAGAATTATCTACATTAACACACCCACTAAGACCCAACTTAACCACAAACGAATGCACTTTCTTACCAGCACTCAAATCTCTTAAAGCTGTGCAAGAAGCAAGTGCACTGGTAATCGTGTACTGGGTTGGTAAAACTTGATCCTTAACCATCTCTACAAACATTCTAATAGCGTTCTCAAAACGACCCGTTTTTTGATACGTAAAAATAATCGTAGTCCACGAAACAAAATTACGATTAGGCATCAAATTAAAAACTTCAAGAGCTAAATCTAATCTGCCTTGTTTTGCATAACCTGAAAGGATTGTATTCCATGAACATTCAGTCCTCACAGGCATTTCGTCGAACACTTTCTTAGCATGGAAAACAGACCCGGTTTTTGCATAAAAACTCATGAGGTTGTTTTTCAAGAAAACGCTCAAGTGAAGCCCGCATTTGATTATACCAGCATGAACTAATTTCCCCAGAAATGGGTTCTTGGATTTGAGGTTTGATTGTAGAAGATGAGTGAAGAACTCTAATGGAGAATTGAAAGGAGTGTTTCGGGTCTCCATTAGAGATTAAATTGAGTCAGTAGTGAGGATTAGAAGATTAAATTAAGAGGTTTTGTTGTATGAAAAATCTATTGAGGAGGTTTCAAAAATAAACAACAAGAATTACATATATATATATAAACGGGCGGGAAAGGGGAAATAGTCGTTGTGGATAACTGCGGTTTTACTCATTTATTGCATAATTATAAATAAATTAAATTATGAATAAAATTTAATCAAATTACTTCTTATTATATACAACTAGATATAGATAGCCATGCAAGTTGTTGCGGTTTTTATTTTTCAAAAACATAATAAAATATTACTACCATTAACCAAAGCCGATTGAGTATTCCAAGTTAAGGTCTTCATCTCACTAAATGAAGTCATCTATCAAAGTAAAAGTATGATATTCTAATTCTATTATATATTTTTAATACATCTCAATATCCCTTTATATGTGAATATGATCATAATAACATACATGAAACTCAAAAAATATACATGAATATTATAGAAAATTCAATATATCATAATATGATATGTGAAAATACAACGTATCATAAACATTGATTTAATTTAGTGTATTATGAAAATTTAATGTATTATAAATGTTATTTAAAGTGAGAGTTAAATATAAATATTAATTAAAAAAGATTTAAATATAATTTTCTCCCATAATTTATCGGATATCACATGACAGCACCCGAATAAATATGGGACAAAAATATATATAAGTATATCCTTCCAAATTAATTTAAAATTATAATTTTTTAATTTATATCTCCTTTTACAATCAATCAAAAACCTAAACCATAAACTCTTTCACTACATTTCGATCGCGTTTCCTCAGTTCTATCGCCAATGTGTTGGGATTTTTATATCCGACAAGTAAATGTGTTCAAAACATGATTGATTAATAAATTTATGATCCAATTTTATTCCATGTATGTATTTTGATTTGCTTTATAAAATTCATGAAAATTCCGTGATTATTTATATAGCTTTAAATTGAACACATATGTATATGCAGTGGCGGAGCCAGGAATTCAATACAGGAGGGGCTAAGTTAAAAAGTTCAACAAAAAACAAGTATCAAAATTTTGAACTTCATTAATATATTTTCATTCAATACATTTATAATTGTTCTTGACGAGTTTTCATATGTTGAAAACGTTAAATAATTACCTCATTATCAATACTACAAAAAAATATCATTTTCTATGTGGCTTGGTGGTGTAGGGTCCAGGATCTCATATTGAGGTTCTGGGTTCGAATCCAGGGGGTGCACTTCTTGTAAGAGTCTGGGACAGCAGGTGGTTTTACCTGCGCCGCGGCCCAGAATGGGTGGTTTGGTGGCGGGGTTTCCATCGTTTCCAAAAAAAAAAAAAAAAAAAAAAAAAAAAAAAAAAAAAAAACTAAACTATCATTCAATCATTGATCTCTCATCCGATTTCTCAATCGATTTTTCACAAAATGCATAGTTGAAAATTCCAATATGCTGCTCGATATTCATTTTGAGTTTTGTCTGAATGTCTTGAGAAAGCTATTTTAATATGCTGCTTCTGATTCATCAACGCTTCACAGTTATGTCTAGTTTTGTTGTGAGCACTATTCATATCTCCCTCATGTTCAATAAATTTTTCTTTCTTCTTCCAATTCTTAAATCATTTACCAACAAATATATCACCACCACTTTGTTTACCATTCTCTTCTTTAAAAATATAACAAAAAAAAAAAGACAAAATGCAGCATCTTTTTTCTACCCTATATTCCAACCATGATCCAAAATTTTCAAATCAAGTTAAGACAAACCGTTGTTTTTGATTTCAAAATTTGATAATTTAAAGTTGTGGTTTTTAGGTTAAACTGTACCTTTTTCTTTGGAGAATAATTTCAAAATTTGATAATTTCAAATTTTAATAATTTAATTTTCTTTGGAGAATGTTGTAATGTTGATTTTCTTTTAAAATATTACTCCATTACTATATCAAATAAACAAAATAATAATTTAGTTTCTTGTAAAAAAAATTTATTGAAAAAACCTAAAGGAATCAACAAATCATTATTAGGTTTCAAAATTAATATCATATTGTTCAATTTTTTCAAAAAAACAAATTTGACTATGTTAAATTAATAAAAAAAAATTGACTATGTTAAATTACAACAAATATATTTGGCTGCAAAAATGGTAACTGTAAGTCTAGCATCATCACCATCAAGCTAAATTAATAAAAGATTCACTATGTTAAATTAATAACAAATTAACTACGTCAAAGTAATTGTAACTGTAAAACTAAATAGCTAATAATGAGCATAGAAAAAAATTGAACAATACGATATGTCGGTAATATTAATTTCCAAACCCATTTTTATTTTGCATAAAAATATATATAGAGTATTATCCTGAATTGTTGGAATAAAAGTAGAACCGCCCATGGACCCTCCTTTGCTTTGTGCAGTTGCTCACTCACATTTGAATTTCGTTGTTGATGACTTGTATCTTTTGTATTTGTTTCTTAAGAAGTTTCAGAATTTATGAGAAAATGGGAACAAAAAATAAGGATTTAATATAAAATATTTTTTTTTTAAAAAAAATTAATTTAGAAAATTTTGTTGGGCCCAGCAAGGGCTGCAGCCCCTGCTTGGCCCAACGTGGAGCTGCCCCTGTGTATATGTAAACAAAGTCTCATATTGACTAGAAGTGGGGAGGATCATGGGTTTATAAGTATAGACAATATCTTCATTGATATGAGATCTTTTGGGTATAATCTAAGAACAAATCAATGAGGACGTGAGTCTAAAATGGATAATATCATATTAATGTGGAGATAAATTAGTGTCCTAGGTTCCTTAAACTGACGCCACCGTCCATTAGTTGCATAGTTGTCTAGTGCACAAGACAGTGATTATGTCTTGCTCTGTGGTTCGCTTAATCACTAGGCGCTGAAAAACAGTGACGATTTGGAGGCTGCGGTTGGGTTGCTTATTTGGCTGATTTAGGGCTTTTTATGGCAATTTTTGATTGATTTAGTGGTCGGGTTTGATATGATCTCTAGCAGTATTTCAGAGATCGTGAGATTGTTCATTAGAGAGATGTTATTTGAAATTATTCTATAATTATCCGCGGATATTTTCCTCACATAAGTGTTTTATCATGTTAAATCGATATCTCATCATTTTATTTTATTATTAATATTTATAATAGGTTAAGTCTCATAATTATTATTGTATTATTATATGATCGATAAAATCTCTTGAACTAATAATTGTTCTCAATTTCACGTGCCAACTTGAACGGCGAATATGATTTTTAAGTTAATTTTTTGAAATTTTATTTTATTTTTTTAGGGGATGATGGTCAGCATTATGAGAAAGTGTTCCTGCACCTCCATCGACAATGACGAATGCAGCAATTACTCAACAGAAAGTGAACAGCTGCTGTCGTCGTCTTTTGACAATTCTTGTACAAGATTTCAAGGCAATTAAAAATTAATCATGTCTAATAATAGATTTGAAGCTCTTTGGTTCATTTTGTGAGGCAATTAAATTCATCTTTGTTGATTATTCACAACATATAGTATTTGCTTAATGACTTGTGTGAGAAAAAAAGTTAATGAAGTTTTGCCTTGGATCATAAGATTCTGCTACTTGGTACTGTTTATAATACATAATTTAAAACATTGCAAGTGTTGTAAGAGTGTCTTCTTTTAAATTGCTTAAATGTTTTATAGTAATTCAGTGATGTGATCATTGATTTCAAACTGTGGTACCCATTCATGTCTTGTATAACTGGTTCTAAATAAGAAATCTGATAGGTTTTTTTGACAAAATCAAAGAAACACAAGGAATAAAAAAGTTTTTTTTAGCTAATAAGGTATTGTGGTATCCAGTCATGGCTTGAATAACTGACCATTGATCACCTTGTTGTGAGATTTTGAAGTCGTTGGAGCTCGGTACATTATTTTTACAATTTTAGGGGTGTAAATGTAAGATTTTATAAGTTTTGGACTTATTTATAAATTGATATGATTAGAGATATATATCTGTAAATTCTGATTTTGGAGAGTAATAAGTGATATTTGAGAGTTTTAGGACCTAATTGATAATGTAGGAGAGTGTTGAGGCTAAGTTAAATATTTAGAAAATTTGGGGTTAAAATCATAATTTTAGTAAAATTGAGGGACTTGAGATGACTTTTGCGTGGATTGAGGTAAGTACAACGTACGATGATTCTCTTAACATAATTATTTGTTAATTGAAATTTGCTGTGAAAGTCAATATATATATTATGGTATAATTTTATATATATGGAGATAATTATTGAGTTATTGAATGCATGAGAAATATAATTCGTGATTGTTGAGATGAGATTGATGGATTGAATGTGAGATTTGATTATATTGGATGATGTTTGTTGTTATGTTATGCTACCAGGTTTTGTATAATAAGGATCGAAGATGAGATGAATTGAGATGAGAGATGAGAGATGAGATGAGATGAGATGTGATAAGAGAGCTCATGAAAGGTTATGCAATGTTATGCATAATTAGTGATGGAGCGTGTTTCAGTTCCCACTTACACATTTATACGAGATGATATGGTGTGAAAACCTTAGGAGTTGTGAGGTATCTCCTAAAATTAACTAAGCCACTTTCGTAGGGATCATGATTGCATTTAGCGTATGCAACAAGCCTTTAAACCCCCTAGGTGTCCCTAGTGGACGAGTTGTAGTCTCGTGAGGGTTTACAGCAATGATACCCCCAAACATTTTACAAAAGTAAAAAAAGTAATAAAACTAATGCACACAAAAGCAAAAAGACAAGCGAAAAGAGAATAAAGATGTTAGTGACTAATCAGGTGAAACTTCTACCCCAAGTTACTAGTTGTTTGTTACTTCTGAAATGAGTTTGGTTGCAGTGGCAGGAAATGTAGCAATATAGAAAATTTAGGGGAGGGCAAGTTAGGGCGGGAAATGAGAGCAAAATTGAAGCGGGATCAATTGATATGGGGGATGGTCAAAGTTTAACGAAAGTTGCATGGGCCTAGCTGATAAGGCCCAGGAAAATATTGACATGGGAAGTGGGTCACTTAAACGTGGAAAGGAAAAAAAATGGAAGGCTCATGCTAGAAACAGGAGTGGGCTTATGGATTCCGGCTGTGGTTTGGAGCTGGGTAAAAGAAGTAGAGAAGAGGAAAATACTTTGGTGATCTCTGAGAAAAAAAAGAGAGTAGGTGAAGAGGGTTGCTTCTGGGATGGTGATGAGAAGACAGATATTAATTCGGTGGTGGCTGGTTTCCAGCCCCACCGACCCCAATGAATATTTTAAGTTGGAACGTTCGAGGATTGGGGAACGCCCGAACGTTCCGAGTGGTGAAGAATGTTCTCCAAGTGCACAAACCACAAATTGTCTTCTTCAGTGAGACGAAGTTGATGGGTGCACAAATGAAAAGCTGTAGCCAGAAACTAAATTTAGATTGCTGTTTTAGTGTAGATAGGAAGGGTTTGAGTGGGGGATTAGCGTTGCTTTGGGATTCTAGTATTGATGTGGAGATTAAATCCTTCAGTGATCATCATATTGATGCGGTGGTTCATGAGAAAAATCAGTTGATGTGGCGATGTACGGGAGTTTATGGGCATCCGGAAAATGATCAGAAGAGACATACATGGTGTTTGATGAAACGCCTAAATGAGATTTTCTCTTTACCTTGGTTGTGCTTTGGAGATTTCAATGAGATTCTGCATGTTGATGAAAAGAATGGGGGTTTAGGGAGAAACTGGCAAGCCATTGCTGATTTTAATTCTGCTATCAAGGTTTGTTCTCTGAGGGATTTGGGTTTCAAGGGTTATCCTTTTACCTGGTCTAATAGAAGATTTGGTTCTAATTTAATTGAAGAAAGATTGGACCGGTTCATGTGTAATGAGAGTTGGAGGCAGAAATTCTTTAACGGGAGGGCTTCTAATGTTGATTCATGGGGCTCTGATCATTGTCCTGTGGTTATGGAGGTGAGAGAAAGAAAGACTACTATGAGCCATACCAAGACTCTGTCTAAGAGACTTTTTTTTGAAGATAGGTGGAATTCTTACAAGGAGTGTCAAGATATTATAAGGATGGAATGGCAGGCTTCTAATAGACGATCCAACAGTGATAAAGTTCAGAACTTCAAGGATATTACCAGTAGATCTATGGAGCGTCTTACCATTTGGAGTAGGCGGGAATTCAAGGGTAGGAACAAAGAGATTCAAAAGTTACTGAATGATCTTAGAGTTTACAAAGAGGATAACACTCATTTCCAGGATGGCCGAGAGATTAGGAGAATGGAAGGTTTGTTGGATAAATGGTTACTTGAAGAAGAGGTGTATTGGAAGCAGAGAGCGAGAGCTGACTGGTTGAAGGGTGGGGATAAAAACACAAATTTTTTCATCAAAGAGCTTCGTCTAGAAACAGAAAAAACAAGATCCTTGGAATAGAAGATGATCAAGGCTGTTGGGTGGAAAGTCAGGATGACCTGGAACGAGTCTTTTGCAAGTACTTTCAGGACATTTTACTAGTATGGAGCCTTCTGAGACAGATATGGAAATTGTAACAAATGGTGTTTCTCACAGAGTGTCAACTGATATGAATCATTTCCTGGGAAAGCCGTTTAATGAAGCTGAAGTTAAGGAAGCTTTATCTCAGATGTGCCCAACAAAGGCACCAGGACCAGATGGGCTGCAAGCTGGTTTCTTTCAGAAGCATTGGGAGGTTGTTGGAAAAGAGGTAATAGATACGTGCTTGTTGATCCTGAACAGGGGAGGTAAGATAGGTCCTTTAAACCATACTTACATTGCTTTGATCCCGAAGACTTCAAAACCAGAAAAAGTGTCAGATTTTCGGCCTATTAGCTTGTGTAACGTTATCTACAGACTGATTGCCAAATCCATAGCAAATAGACTTAAGATGGTCCTTAACCAGATTATTTCTCCTACCCAAAGTGCTTTCATTCCTGGTCGACTTATAACTGATAATATTATTATTGGTTATGAGTGTTTGCACAAGATTAGGAAAACGAAAAGCAAGTGTGGCTTGGTTGCGTTGAAGTTAGATGTTAGTAAGGCCTATGATAGAGTGGAGTGGAAGTTTTTGCAATGTATTATGGTGAAGCTCGGTTTCAGGTGTGAATGGATTAGGCTTATCATGGAATGTGTTACAACTTCATCATTTTCAGTGATTTTAAATGGTTCAGTTAGGGGTCACATTGTGCCCCAAAGAGGGCTGCGACAGGGATGTCCGCTTTCCCCATACCTTTTCATTCTTTGCGCTGAAGTCTTTTCACAGATGATCACAAATGCTGAAAATGTGGGGTGGTTCGAGGATTAAGGTTCAGCAGGGAGCTTTCTATTTCGCATTTGCTGTTCGCGGATGATAGTCTAATTTTCTCTAGTGCCAGGACTGCAGATTGCCGATCTTTGAAGCTTATTTTTGATAGATACTCCAGGGCTTCAGGTCAGATTTTTAACTTTGACAAAAGTTCTATGTTTTTCAGCAGTAAAACGAATTCAGCTCAAGTTGAAGCTATTAGATGTATTTTCGGTTTGAGGGTGGTCTCGAGGCATGAGAAGTACTTGGGTTTACCTGCAATGATCGGGCGAAAGAGATCACTTTTCTTTAATGAAGTCAGATTGAAAGTCATTGGAAAAATTTCTAATTGGCAATCCAAGTTCTTTTCTAGTGGTGGTAAGGAGGTCTTGATCAAGGCTGTGGCTCAAGCAGTGCCCTCTTATGCGATGAGTGTTTTTAAATTGCCGCAATGCGTCTGTGATGATATTCAGAGGGAAATAGCTAGATTTTGGTGGGGAACAGAAAACGGAAAGAGGAAAATTCACTGGATTAAATGGGAGAAGTTGTGTTTTGCTAAGGTTAGGGGTGGTTTGGGGTTCAGAGACTTGTCTTCCTTTAACCAAGCTCTTGTGGCTAAGCAAGGTTGGAGGGTGATTCAAGAGCCTAATTCATTAGTTGCTCGAGTTTTAAAAGCTAGATACTTTGCTAAATCGGATTTTCAGAGTGCTAAACTTGGCTCAAACCCTTCATTTGTATGGCGGAGCATTCTGTGGGGTAGGCAGTTACTGAATAAAGGTGTTAGATGGAGAATAGGCAATGGGCAGAGAGTGAAAGTTTTTAAGGATAATTGGATTCCAAGACCATATTCTTTCAAACCAGTCATGCCTTCTTCGCTGGAGGGGGATGGTTGTGTGGCAGATTTATTGCAAGGAAATCAGTGGAATGAAGACATACTTAGACAACATTTCCATCCTTTTGATGTTGACGCTATTATAGATATCCCGTTACCTGGTAGGGTGCAGGAGGATCATCAACTTTGGCATTTTGATAAAAAGGGGCAATATTCAGTGAAGAGTGGATACCAATTGGCTTGGATGGCAAAACTTGGTGATGCTCCTAGTAGTTCAGAAAACAATGAGGAGTATTGGAAATTCATTTGGGGTAGCTTGCTTCCGGAAAAGGTTAAAATTTTTTTATGGAGAGTGGCAGTTGATTTACTGCCCACTGCCGAAAACCTTGCTAAGAAGATGGTGGTGAAAGACTCTAGATGTAGTAGATGTGGATTAGCAATTGAAACAATTTTCCATGCCATATTTCAGTGTAAGCATGCTAGGAGAATTTGGAAACTGTCTCAGATTTTTCCAGGGGGCAAAGTGAATAAGAATATGGGGTTTGTTGAGATGATGGTTGAATTGGCTAAAGCTAAGAAGACGGACGAACTGGAGCTGTTCCGAGCCATTTGTTGGGTAGTGTGGCAAGCTCGAAATATTCAAATCTTTGAAGGAAACATTGATAATCCTTTAAGATCTTTCGGAAGAGCTCAAGCAATGGTAGATTCTATAGATCTTCAATACACCTCCAATGTGGTGTCACTGCCTAAGAGAGTCAGGGATGATAACTTCGTATGGAAGCCCCCTCCAGAGGGTTGGATTAAAATGAATTCAGATGCGGCTATAGGGAAGTGCAAGCGCAAAGCAGGTTTGGGTGTGGTTTTTAGAAACTCGGCTGGGGATATTTTGTGTGCAGCTGTGAAAAATGTTGGTTTTAATGGGGATGTGCGGGTTGCAGAAGCAGAAGCTATAAAGTTTGGTCTCCAAGTTGCGGCAGATATGAACTTGCGTTTGCTATTTGTGGAATCGGACTGCTCTCAAGTAGTGGATTTAATTTATAACAGAAAGGGCACGATGTCAGAGATTTTGTGGATTATTGATGATATTGTTGAGAAATTAGGTTCTTTTGATGGTTTTTTTGTTGACCATGTTTCTCGTCTCTGTAATTCTATTGCTCACGCTCTTGCTAAATTGGCAATGAGCGAAGTTTACCCTGTTATTTGGAAAGATAGCTTTCCTTCAAACATTAGGTGTATTTTCACCTCCTTTCAGTGAGTAATGAATTATATTTTCAAAAAAAAAAAAATTACTGAATAGTAAATTCTCCGATTATTTTTACCATTCTTCATATACACAGCCAACAAAATATTAATCAACTCATTTTTGCCCACAACAGTCATAAGTGCAGTTGATAAGAGAGTAATATTTTTGTCCTAAAGTTCTATCAGATTTCACACCTTTTTGTAGCATTGGAATAATTTCTCATTTTTCTGAATTTTTCTTTGATTTTTCTCTATTTTTTTATTTATATACAATATCTTCCATCTATGTAGCGAGTGTTGGGTCGGTGACTCCCACACCAGTTGACTTTAGGGCACCAGGTGTTAAGACACCCCTACAGACTTAATTACTCAGACTTCAGATATATATATTTTTGCAGCATCTTCGATCCATGTAACGAGCTTTGGGCCAGTGACTCCCAAACCAGTTGGTTTTAGGGCACTAGTGTTAAAACACCCTTACAGACTTAATAACTCGGATCTCAGAAGTTTTTTTTTTTTTTTTTTTTTTTACTCCATTGCTTTTTGAGATGTTTCCTCCAATTAAACTAGAGCACTGAATATTACAAACTTTTCAATTTTAGCTCATGTCCATATGTTACTATATATGTTGATAATATCTGCTAACTGACATATGAAGATCAATTTTAGTCCGTTTTAAGGAGAATTCACAAATTAAATAATTCAAAATGAAATAAACAAAAATTAACTTGTTTCGAAATAGGTTTGAGATACGTCTCAGGAGTGGAAACTCCTTACTCAGCTATCTCTTCCATGGGAAGAATTTCACCCTTGATTTGTTTAACAGTACCTTCTGCCCTGGTTCCAGTTGTATGCGCACTAACTTTTCATCATGTCTTTTCTTGCCCTTTTCTTTGTACAATTTGGCATCCTCAAAAGGCTGATTGTGAAATTCCTCCAATTCGTTGAGCTGGTGGAACTTTTTCTCTTCTGTTGCTTGTAGTGCAAGAATTGGTTCCTTCAGTACAAAAGACGCTTTATCTTTAGGCTCCACAGGACCACAGGCAATTGACATGTTTTAAGTTTGTCAGTAGAACTTTGTCTTTCATCAGAGTTATGAATGGTACTATGTATCACATCAAGTCTGAAACATTCCTCATTCTTTTCATCATCTGGGAAATTCATGGCCTTGAAAACATTGAATGTTACTTCTTGGTCTTGTACCCTCATGGTTAATTCTCCTTTTTGTACATCAATAATGGTTCGACCTGTAGCCAAGAATGGTCTCCCGAGGATGATTGGCACGTCTGCGTCTTCCTCCATATCAAGGACAATAAAATCTGCTGGGAAAATGAATTTGTCAACCTTGACCAGCACATCTTCAACTACACCTCTCGGAAATACGAGCGTTCTATCAGCAAGTTGTAGTGAGACTGAAGTTGGCATTGTTTCTCCAATCTGTAATTTCCTGAAAATAGAAAAAGGCATCAAGTTAACACTCGCACCTAAATCACACAAAGCCTTACCAAAGTTATGTTTCTCCTATGACGCAAGGAACAGTGAAACTGCCAGGATCTTTTCAACTTCGGGGAAGTTTCCTCTGAATGATGGCACTGCATTCTTCTGTTAATGCTACTGTCTCGTAATCTCCCAATCTCCGTTTTCGTGAAAGAATATCTTTCATGAATTTGGCATAGGTGGGCATTTGTTCCAACGCTTCGGCAAATGGAATGTTGATATGCAGCTTTTTGAAGATCTCCAGGAACCGGGAAAATTGCTTGTCCAATTTGTTCTTCTGAAGACGTTGAGGAAAAGGTGGAGGTGGAGTGATCTGTTCTTTTTCCTTTGCTTCTTTTTCCTCCATCTGTTGCTTTGTTTCTTTGGAACTTCCTCAGTAGTTGTTTTGACTCCAACATCTTTGTTGATTCAGTACGCTTTTTACATGATGGCATGACATTGCTCCTTCTCCATGTTTCTTGGATTTGGCTCTGTGTTGCTATGAAGGGTATCTGGCGGTCTGTAACTCTGAGCATTTGCCAGTTGTCCAATTTGATTCTCCAGTGCTTTAATAGAAGCATATTGACTTTAAATTAATGCTGATTGGGATTGAAACATAACATCATATCTTGCTGCGTGAGAGTCGTGTTTTGCTTCTATCTTTTTCAAGTGGGTCAACACTTCTGTTATTCCTGGCTCATTTGCCTGCTCCTGGCTTTTGTTCTGTTGCTGGAATTCAGGTGGTGGATAGTTCTGCTGTTGGCCTGAATTGTTGCTCCATGATAAATTGGGATGATTCCTCCACCCTGGATTGTAGGTGTTGGAATATGGATTGTTCCCCCGTCTGTTGAAATTATTGAATAATTCACCGTCTCTTCAAGTTGGTTTGGTTTCTGGTGCTCCTCCATATGGTGAACTTGTGGATCCAGCGATGTTCACAACTTGCGTGCTAAGTGTTTCAGATTATTTGCATATCTGATCCAGCCTGGTATTCACTGCTGTGTTTGCTCCAACTTCATAAATTCCTGTAATTCTTTGGATCATGCTCCTTTCTGTTGGCCACAAGGAATTATTGTTGGCTATTTCTTCGATTAGGTCCCAGGCTTGATCTTCTCCTTTTGCCATCAAGGCTCCTCCAGCCAAGCAGCATCGATTGTGGTTCTCATTATTCCAGAAAACCCATTATAGAATGTTTGGACTTGAAGCCATTTTGGAATCTCATGGTGATGACATTTCCGGAGTAATCTTTTATACCTTTCCCAAGCTTCGCAGAGGGATTCTGAATATTTGTTGTACAAAAGATGTGATGTCATTCCTCAATTTTCCGGTCTCTGGCTGGTGGAAAGTACTTTGCAAGAAATTTGGTGGCTAAAGTGTTCCAAGTTGTGATGGAACCTGCTGGTAGTGAATGTAGCCAAGCTTTAGCTCTGTTCCTTCAAGGAGTATGGAAAAACACGCAGTCCATTGTTCTTCTTCTGATGCTCTGTTGTAGTTGTGAAGTGCCGCAAACTTCCAGGAAGTTGCTGATGTGGGAATTAGGATCTTCAGTAGCATTCCCCCTGAACTGAACTGATACTGAATCATCTGAATGCATGTTTTGATGTCACACGCATTTGCTGGTAAGGGAGGAAGTACAATACAGGAAATGAGTCTGTCAACCACCGGAATGGTTCTGTCTCGAATGGGAATTGGTGGTGCAACGATCAAAGGTTCAGGTTCCATGTTGACTAAAGCTTCTTGGCCTTCTCGCCTTTCCCTTCTCAACTGTTGATGGTTCTTTCAATTTCTGGGTCAAGCGTATTGGAGTTCAAAGCTTCTGGTTCGTCTCATGAAGTTTCTGAGAACCTGAAACACAAAAAAACAAACAATAAGTAAAAAGAAATTAGATACAAGTAACGGTATCTAACCCTAAACTAATAGTAAAAGATAAATAAGTCCCCGGCAACGGCGCCAAAAACTTGACCGGCGTAAACACAACGTATAACGCAAGCGCACGTATCGTTCAAGTAGTATAAAAATATCGATCCTACGAGGACTTAATATCTAATATATTAATTTTATGAGGTCAAATGATTACTAGTATCTAACAGATTATTTGATTGATTTGAAATGGTGACGATTCAAAAATTAAAAACAAGTAAATAAAATTGTCGAAAATAGGTTTTAAGAAAATTCAATATTAAAAACTATCTAGGGTTGTGATTTCTTCCAATATCATTTTAAAGATGAAGTGGTTATCTTAAGTTGGGTAATATATTGATTTATTAACCTGGAACACTAAATTATGTGTAAGCCTCTGTCGATGGTCAGACACAAATACCCAGTTTAACCCAATTGAACCATATGTCTATGTCAACCAAATTATCTGGATTCATTAAGTTTAAGTTCCAATTATGGCTACCCCCGCCCGACAGGTATATTCCTATCCTGTAAGGAAATCTTAAAGGGTTATCTATCCTCAATGAAGATCGTGGGCTATTGAGTCTAAGGCTGAAACCTAAAAATCCTTATGTCTAGTTCATTTTAGATTTACCAGATCAATTTTATTAATGATCAGTTAATGAAAAAGCATTAAGTTTAAGACTCAATAAATAAATCTTTATATTACCCAAGCTATAATCTAACTCTTATAAAATGGTGATATTGATTTCATCACAACCCCAGATAACTAATTTAGTTACAACACATAACTAGGGTTAGTAAAAACTTGAAAATAAAAGACATAAAGTAAAAATACGGTAAAGTAAATACTGAAAAGTAAATTACAATAAAATAAAATGCTAAGGTAAAAGGAATTACTTTTACTACTACTAATTTAGATATCTCCAATAAAATATATATAAACTTGTGATTCTTTTCCAACCAGCCATATAGGCGGTAACCTGATTAAGTCAAATTAAGTCCAACCAGCCATAAAGGCGGAACCAAAATTAAATTACCAACCGACCAATCTGGCGGTATCCTTTATTAGTCAGGTTTAAATCAGATTAAAATGAATTACCAACCGACCAATCTGGCGGTATCCTTTTTAAGTCAATATTTTAAATAGTGAATTATATTTTTAAGGGAGATTAATCTAAATAGTAACAGTAAAAGAATTACCTTTCACCCTAGCTGGGGGAGTTACCTCCTCATGGTAAATAATAAAAACTGTAAAAATTAAAAAGTAAAAATTAAATTACTATATTAACAAAACGTAATTAAAATTAATTACAAAACTAAAAACTAAAAAAACTAAAAATTAAAAGAAAGTAGAGAGAGAAACTCTCTCTTAGAAAGATTATAAGAGAGAGAGTGGTGCATTCAATTCTGAAATCTCGAGCTCAATTATAGGCCTCGGTGGCTTCCAGCGTCGCGACGCCAGGTCCCTCAGCGTCTCTACGCCAGCTTTTGTCGACGTGGCACGCTCTGGTTCGCCGGTTTGAAGATTCTGGATAAGCTGATAAGGTGACATGTGGCGCGTGGTTGGGCTTCAATTATTGTGACACGTGGCGGCTTCTGATTGGTCGCTGAGATTCTTATCCGCCACGTGTCAGATAAGGAATTAGATACTCAATTATTGATGTTGACGTGGCGATGACGTGGCGGTGACGTGGCGACGACGTGGCGACACGTGGGAAAGAGACTGTCGGCACCGTAGAATTGCGACAAGTGTCACTTCTTGATTGGCTGATGATGATGTGGCACGACACGTGGCAATTTTGACTTGTTGACTTGCTGAGGTGGCTGATGACATGGAGACACGTAGGATGACACGTGGCACACGTGGCGATGATGACTGTCGGCACCGTAGGATGCTGACACGTGGCACGGCGCATGTTAGCAGATCGGCTGTGATGGTGACACGTGGCACAGCGCATTTTAGCAAATTCAAACTTTTCTCAGATTCTGATTTGTGGACCCGGCGCACGTTAGCACTGTTCGGCGCATTTTAGACGTCGCGACGCGGAAGGCTTGGCGTCGCGACGCGCTTAAAACCAAAATATCCCTGTTGACGCATTTTTGTCCGTTTTTGCCTCCAATGCTTTCCAAACTTTATTTATCTACAAAATAACACAAAACATATCAAAACGTTCACAAAACTCAAGAAACTATACAAAATATTAGGTCAAATGAGTGGGAATAAGTGATATAAATACCACTCATCAATTGACAGATTTGATGGTTTGGCAAACTCAGTGTGTCATATATATCCGAATGCCATTTGCCTGGAATCTTCATTGATGGATTGCAGTATGAGTTGCAATCAGAGGTTCGAGACGACTTAAAGGATTTGAGGGTGATTGATCTTGATGGGGTCAAAATATTAGCCCTATAGGTGGAAGAGAAACTAGCAGAATTGGACAGATTGGTGAAATTCAAAAAATGGATAATGATCATTTCACGAAAGACTGAAAGATCCCGAGCCGGAAATGGATTCGCGTACCAGTCAGATGTGGGAGGATTGGACAGCGTTGAGGAAGATCCTTGGAAAAAACTTGATTCATTATTGGAAAAGATGCGGGAGATGATAAGGGGATCAAAGACTAACTCGGCTACTCATATTGATACCGCCCTATCATTTAAAGAGGCAGGTACCTGTCCGAAGACACCCCTTATGGAGAGCATAGGAAACAATTTGAGAACCTTTCAAACGAATGATCGGGAAATTTCAAGCAACTTTTTGTGATTGATTTTCAATTTCAACGCGATAAAGGTCTATGTTTCATATGTGATGAGAGATTCCATCTGAAACATATATGTCAAACTAAGACGGTTGAATCTGTTGATGACGAGGATTTTGTCCTCATGGATGAGAGTGAAGCAAATAATAAAGCCGAATGTAATGAGATGAAGAGTGAAGAACTCGATGTAGTGGAGTTTATAGCCATTGAGGATGAGGATCGAGCTCGTAAGGCGACTGAGTTTTTAAAGAAACAAGAGCATGCTAAGGATGAAGAACAATTGCAACTTGTGGAATTAGTAGAGAAAGACAATGAACTGAAATAGTTTGTTATTCCTCAGGTGAAGCCAATTGTGCAATTTTTAGGTTTTGTGGGTAGATCTATTGTCTTCAGATCGATTTTACAAATGGTTATTGTGGACTCTTATCAATCAGCTGAATTTGTTTGTTATCTAAAGGAAACTTGTGATTTCATCAGAACAATGTCATTCAAGCCTGAAGATATCCTTAATTTATTTATTATTTTATTATTTTTTCGTTTATGAAAAATTTAAATGCTTAAAAAATATAAATCAATATAAATAATTTAAATATCCTTACTGATTAATAATAGAGAAAATTTTAAATGTTTGAATAAAATGAAATTTTAAAAGGTACAAAATATTTAATTTTACATCATTTTACTTAATTATATTTCCTAAGCATTTATGTTCTTCATAAGAAGCAAAATAGTAAATGACAAATAAAGTTAATATAAATAGAGGTCTTGTTTAGTTTTTAAATATTAGAGAAATTTCGAATAATTTTATCAAACATCAAATTTTCCCATTTATTTTATCTTCTTAATGTTTTGAGAAAATTAACAAGTGTATTTTCTTTCCTAATATAATAACAATTTATTAACTAATTTTTAGTAACTATCTATTAAACTTTTCTCTATTTTTTTGTCATCGTTAGAGCTTAGGTCGAGAACATATCTTAGGCGAAAATTATATTATGTGCCGAGTGTATATGCCATCTCTCACAGCAGGCGGGCCCCATGATGAGTGGTATTTATATCACTATTTCCCACTCATTTGACCTAATGTTTTGTATTGTTTCTCGAGATTTATGAACGTTTTGATGTGTTTTGTTGTTATTTTGCAGATAAATAAAGTTTGGACAGCACTGGAGGCAATTTGGGGCAAAACCGGTCAAAAATGCATCAACTGGAATATTTCAGTCTTCTGCGCGTCGCGACGCTGGAGCCTTGCGCGCCGCGACGCCCAGCCTGCGCCGAAGTTGCTAAAATGCGCCGGGTCCACAAAATCAGAATCTGAGAAAAGTTGACTTTGCTAACGTGCGCCGTGCCACGTGTCACCATCACAACGGAGATGCTAAAATGCGCCGTGCCACGTGTCGAAATCTCATTGCTCGGACGGCCACCGCCCAACGTGTCATGCCACGTGTCGCCACATCATCGTCCACATCAGCAGCCACGTCAGCAAGTCAACCGAGTCAACATGCCACGTCATCATAAGCCAATCACAGCGTGACACGTGTCGCAATCTCATTGCTCGGACGGCCGCCGCCCCACGTGTCGCCACGTCGCCTTCCACATCATCAGCATGACGCAAGCAATGACGTCATGAACAGTTGACACGTCAGCATGACGTAAGCAGTGACGTCATGAACAGTGCCACGTCAGCGGATCAGATCTGAGTCAACTTATCAGCAAGTGACACGTGTCACTGTAGCGCGCGTCGCGACGCTGGCCGCGCGGCGCGACGCTGGCCGCGCGGCGCGACGCGCGCACCCCATTGAAGCCTATAAATTCAGAACCCGATTTCAGAAATTTGTATCCCATCCTCTCTCTTCAATTCCTTCTAAAGAGAGAGTTTCTCTCTCTAAAAGTCTTTAGTTTTTATTTTTTTTAAGTTATGTAAATAATTTTTTAATTACTTTTTGTAATAATAGTAATTTAATTTTTACTTTTTACTTTCTTTTACAGTTTTTACTATTTACTTTTTTACAGTTTTTACTATTTACTATTTACTTTTTACAGTTTTTACTATTTACCGTGATGAGGTAATTTCCTTATGTTCGGGTGAAAGGTAATTTCTTTTACTGTTACTATTTAGATTAATCTCCCTTAAAAATAATATATTTACTATTTAAATTGGACTTAATCAGGATACCGCCAAATTGGTCGGTTGGTAATAAAACATAAATTCCGCCTTTATGGCTGGTTATTTTGGTTCCGCCTCTATGGCTGGTTATTTTGGTTCCGCCTTTATGGCTGGTTATTTTGGTTCCGCCTTTATGGCTGGTAATAATCACAAGTTTATATATTATTTTAATGGGAGATATCTAAATAAGTAATAGTAGAATTAATTCCTTTTACCATAACATTTTATTTTATTTTACTTTTCAGTATTTTTATTTTATGTCTTTTATTTTTATGTTTTTATTAGTCCTAGTTATGTGTTAGTTAACTAGGGGTTGTGATGACTTTTAATATCAATAGTTTATAAGGGATTATTTTATAGTTTGGGTAATTAATAAGTTTACTTATTAAGTCTTAAGCTTAATGCTTCTTATTGTCTGATCACCAATAAGATTGATATGGTAAATCTAAAATGAACTAGACATAGGGATTTTAGGTTTCAGCCTTAGACTTAATAGCCCACGATCTTCCTTGAGGATAGATAACCCTTTAATAGATTTCCTTACAGGATAGGAATATACCTGTTGGGCGGGGGTAATCATAATTGGAACTTAGACTTAATGAATCCAGGTAATGTGGTTGACATAGGAATATGGTTCAATTGGGTTATACTGGGTATTTGTAGTTGACCATCGGAAGAGGCTTTTACATAATTTAGTGTTCCAGGTTAGTAAACAGATTTATTACACAAACATAAAATAATCACTTCATCTTTTAAAAGATATTAAAGGAAATCACAACCTTATATCTTTTTATCTGTATTTTCCTTAGTATTTTCTTTTATCTTTTTATTTATTTATTTAGCAAATCTTCAATCAACCAAATCAATCAAGCAATTAATTCCATTCTCCCTTTTAATTAGATATTTGTAAATAAATAGATTCAACAATTAATAACAACAGTAGGAATTAAGTCCTCGTGGGATCGATATTTTTATACTACTTGAACGATACGTGCGCTTGCGTTATACGTGTGTGTTTACGCCGGTCACCCCACACAGTTGTGGGGCCCGCCTGCTGTAAGAAAGATGACATATACACTCGGCACATGATATACCACATCCATCTTAGAGCATGTCCAATAAAAATATAAGCAACGAAAATATTTGAATTACTAATACAAAAATAAACTTCAAAAATGTCATGTCAGCCATCATATACAACATCCATCATATAAAACATGTATTGAAGAAATTTGATACCAATAATTATATTTTATAATTTTTTATATTATATTATTAGAACTCAACCCTGAATAAATTGATTTTCTGGCCCCGCCACTACTGATATTGTTGCATGCATGTGATACATAAGACTTTCTCGACAGTTGTTATAAAAAAAATGACAAAAAAGAAAAAAAGAAAATACTTTTTCTGGCTTAAAATATTAAAATCAATCACTATCTGATGAATTCTAGAGCTTAATTACTCTTTAAACTAACATAAAAAAAAAAAAAAAAAAAAAAATTTGTGTAAAGAATTCTCAATTCAATTTCTGAAATTGTTGGTTTATCACTTAATGAATAGCATCGTGGACTAAGCATGAAAAAACTTAATGTAATTCATTGCATTCCCCCAATTAAATACTAAAATGTGCACATCCTAAATTAATTATCTCAAATAATTAACACACACATATATATATATATCAAAATTTAAATTAATTTATCATGCCGTTCCATCATACATTTGATTCGAGCAAAATCTTTACAAATAATTCTGAATTTGCGATATGACTTGGCGGTGTAATATTCAGCTGGACGTGACTTGGTGGTGTAATATTCAGCTGGTAGTGGATTTGGCTTCATGTAGAAAATTTTTCTAAATATATCAACTTTCGGTGAGTTTTGTAATTTATATATATATTTTCTTCCTTTGCTTGACTTTTGAGTTATAACTTTGGTTATGAATACCGACAACAGCGCCAAAAATTTGACAAGCTCAAAAGTGGTTCTTTACTCTAAAGTATAAGAGTGTTGAAGTAATAAAATAATTCGGTAAGTTCGGGGTCGATCTACGGGGAATAGATTTAAGTGGATAAAATAATAATTCTAATAAAAATAAAAAGACTTGATTTGTTTGAAGTGATTGAAAAATTTAAATTAGATTGCAACAATAAAATAAAATACTGAGTTAGAGGATTCACTTTTAATATTTCAAATTTAGAAATCTCGCTTTTTATAATATATAAATTGTCATTATTACCCAATTAATTTATTTAATGAATTAATTATGCCAAAATATATTAAAATCAACCATAAAGACACTGATAAATTTTGTCTATAACAAGTCCAGTTAGGTACTCAATTATGCAAAATAAATAAAACCAGCCATATATGCGGCAATAAAGTTTGTCAATAATTCATCCAGATTTAAATTAGTATTAATCATTAGATTACAATTTATATTATAATATAAGTGAGATTAATCTATATTTTCATATAAAAGCTTCACCATTGACCCCAGCAAAAAGAAATTAGCTACTCATAATTTGAATAAAAACACACATAATTTTATTACTGAAAGAAAAAGAAATTACAAGAAAGTTTTTAAAAAATAAAACACACAAATGCTGGAAATCCATCAGATCTGGTATAGTCATCAGACACGTCAGTATTTTCGGTACAGTCAGTTGCCACATCAGCGTATCTAGTCCAATCAGCAGCCACATCAATAGTCATGTCAGATTTTCCGGTACAGTCATCAGCCACGTAAGCAATTCTCGGCCAATAACTAGTCACGTCATCTTCCACGTATTAGGAATGTCAACATACCTGGTAAATTTTTTTGAGCCCCATGAAGTCTTTGAAACTTATATTTTAGCCCCAAAGTTTTATAAATTTATAAATCGATCCTTGAGTCGGATTTGGACAAGCGAAGAATCAAATCAACTATTTTCGACCATTTCAGACGTAACAGTGACCTCTGATTTATGAAAATTAGCCCCGATTTTACTTATTTTTATTTTAAGTTTTAAACTTAAAATGGAAATGGAAGATTCATCTTCTGGTGCGATAATCAAGCTGACAGCAACCAATTACTCCCTCTGGAGACCTCGGATGATAAATTATTTACAATGCAACGATTTGTTCGATATAATCTAGGTGAATGGAGTGAGACCAGATTCTATTAAAGATAGTGATTGAAATAAACTCAACCACAAAATTCTGGGTCAAATTAGGCAATGGATCGACCACAGTATCTTCCACCAAGTAGCGCAGGACACATATGATTACGAAATATGGATAAAACTGAAAGGCATGTACCAGGCCAAAACATCTCGGAATAAATCCCCTTAGTGAGGCGTTTGGTGAATTTGAAGCTACGGAGTGAAACTTCTATTGCAAAACACACCAATCAGTTCTGAAGCCTGGTGAATCACCCGTCTGTAGTAGATATGCAATTGGGAGATGAAGTACAAGCCTTCCTACTACTTAGTTATCTTCCTGATTGCTGAGAGACATTGGTGGTTACTCTCATTAATTCCGCTCTATGAGACAAACTTACCATGCATATGGTAAAAGATGCATTGTCGAATGAAGAGTTTATGACAAAAGAGGTTGGCTTAAAACATATAGAAGCCTTCATCATGGAGACTCGAGGATGACATTGAGGAAGAGAAAGAATGAGAGGCAGAAGCACAACCAGAGGTAGATCCTCATATAAAAGGATGCCTACCTATAAGTGCTACCATTGTGGCATAGAATGCCACTTAAAGAAGAATTGCCGAAAACTGCAATGAGAGCAGGACCAAGGCAATCACCAGTCAAAGAATAACGAATGAGAGACACTAGTAGTTGTTCAAAGAGATGTAGCCATATGTTTGATGCAGGAAGAGATATGCTTTAACACCACAACCCAAGATGTTGAATGTGTGGTAGATACTGCATCCTCTTACCACGTCATTCCTCACAACATACAAAGCAAAAGACTTTGGTTCAGTGAAGATAAGAAATATCAGTTCCTTTGGGATAGTAGGAATCGATGATGTTGAGATGCGGATAAATTCGGGTGTACATTAACTTTGAAGGATGTTATGCATGTTTCAGAACTTTGACTAAATGTATTCTCGGGGATAACCATTGACAAATAGGGCTATGACAATCACTTCAAATATAGCACATAGGGAATGAAAAAAAGTGTCTTGGTTGTTGCCCGATGACATGTTTGCGGCACATTATACAAGACTCGTGTGAAGATTTGTGTAGACGGCCTCAATGTAGCTGAAAAATAGGTTTCCCAATCGCATGGGTGAGAAAGGGTTGTCTACCCTGATCAAGAAAGATCTTACCAATGATGCTTACTAGGTCCTTACAACCAGTACTTATTTGGTAAGCAACACAAAGTCTCGTTTAAATTCTCTTCAAAGAGAAGATCATAATTGCTCAGTCTGGTGCACTATGATGTGTGTGATCCTTTGGAGGTTGATTTACTTGGCGGTAACAAGTATTTTCTTACTTTAATTGATGATGCTACTAAGAAAGTATGTTGTATTTCATGAAGACAAAAAATAAGGTCGTAGATCAGTTTATTTGTTTGTTAATTGATGATGCTACTCGGAAAGTATGGTGTATCTCATACTCTTACCTTAGAGTATTTGGTTGTTTATTTGTTGCACATGTATTCAAATAGTTTAGGCAAAAGCTCGATGCAAGGAAAACTCCATGTATATTCCTAGGTTATTGAGATGAATAATTTGGATACATGTTATGGGATCTGAAGAAAAAATGGTCATCAAAAGATAGAATGTAGAGTTTCTTGAAGACCAGACAATTGAAGACATTGAAAAGCCCAAAATATCTTCCAATTTTAGCGCCGACGGAAAATCAGACCCAACTCCAGCACAATTGGCCACTGAGAGGGTGCATGATATTTCAGAAGAAGAACTAGAGGTGGCAAATGAGGATATTGAGCAGAAGGAGAAATTAAAGTACCTTTGCACATGGTAGAGCTTGACACATGAAAGAAACTAAAGTGCCTCTGAACATACAATTGAGGTGAATATAGTTCTAAGGAGTTCGATGCCTACTGCCGCAGACAAGACATTCGACATGAGAGAACTGTTCCAGACACCCCACAGCATAATGATGTAGCTGAAAGAATGAACCGCACCATTATGGAGAAAGTCAGAAACATGATCAGTATGGCTAAGCTGCCAAAGCTATTTTGGGGAGAAGTTGTTCATACCGCTTGCTATCTAATAACCAGATCATCATCTGTACCGTTGAATTTTGAAATTCCAGAAAAATGTGGTTTGGTAAGAATCCATCATACTCTCACCTTATAGTATTTGATTGTTTATCTGTTGCACATGTATCCAAATGGCTCAGGCAGAAGCTCGATGCAAGGACAACTCTATGTATACAAGATCATCCACATATTTGGATGGTCACAGATATCCTGAAATCAGAGGATCTCGGAAAATAAGATCTGAGCGAAGCATGATTCCATCAACCAGATATCTGGGATTTGAATATATTCTGTTTACTGATGAGGGGTAGCCAGAGAGTTTCCCATAAGGCAAGAAGGCACCGAGGAACACACAGGTGAAGAAACATGGCAGCGAAACTGTGTTGTGCAAAGACACAGCAGAAGAGTTCTGTGCAGAGACATAGTAAAATGTGTTGTGCAGAGACATAATATAAGAGTACTGTGAAGAGACACAGTGAAGTGTGTTGTGCAAACTCACAATCAACATCTCAACAAATATGGTCACTCGGGACAAGTTAGAGTTGTTCAGAGACATAACCGGGATAGGTTTTAGATGACAATAGTTCTGGATGGAACTGGAGAGGGAGTTTTGTAGTATCCAACTGGAAGTGGATTTGACATCAAGTAGAAATTTTTTCTGCATCAATCCAAACCCACCGAAAGTTGATAATTTGTATATATATTTTTTTTCATTTGCTTGACTTTTGAGCCATAACTTTGGCTATAAATATGAAGCTCATTTGAGATCTCAAATCATCACCAACAGAGAAGTTCCAAGTAAGAAAGCTTAGAGAGTGTAATTAGTATGTGAGGTTTTTTGTATAAGTTTTGTAATACTTATAAATTTTATTCAAGTAGTAATATATGGTATTTAATTTTCTCACAAAATATTTTTCAATGATTAGAGAACATAATCACAACCGGTGGTGTATAGCTCAGGATTTGACTTTTAGGTCATGGGTTTGAATGTATGAGTGCATTACTTGTAAGAGCCGATTTCCAACGTTTCCAAAAAAAAAAATTAATAATAATAATAACTTAGTCTCATTTTCCCATTGTAATTGTCTCTTTCCCCTCTAATTTCCAATCTTCCGTTTTACACATTTTTGATGCGTGGCCGTAAAAATCGTAGGCACTATAATATATTTTTTTTTCTATAAAAATGTTCCCACATTGTCGCAAAAGCGTAGTTAAATTGGTAAAAATAAATATTCTACTCATACCTTTTAAAATAGGAAGGAAAAAAAAATCCCAAATTATGAAATTCACAATTTATAATTTTAGACGCTACTAATATAATTGCATCACAGCTATACATTACTATTCAGCATCAAATCAGAATTTTATAATAACATGCCGACATCCTCATTAATAATGACTCTTTTTATTAAATATGAAAAATAAAAAAAAAATTTATATGTTCGTTCATATAATTAGGGAACTTTTTTCTATATAAATACTTAACCATTTGAGTCTTATCACAAAACTGAAGAGAAATGAACCAAACTAATAATAAGGTTCGCTCAAAAGGGAATGTGCCCTTTTCATGGGAGAACAAGCCTGGAGTCTCCAAGGTGATCATCAGTAAAACACTGCAAGACCGCCGCGATGGCAACAGCCACCGTTCACTGAAGCTGCCGCCACCGCCATGTCTGGCGGAGAGCAAAAACAATTCAGTCATTTATACAAAAAGCTCTTCAAGGAAAGGAGGCCTAGGTCTTAGGAACATTAAGCATGATCAACAAGACCCCTTTTTGGTAGCCATTGAAAAGTGCACCAAAAACCCTAGAAGCATGAGCAAGTTGTCTAATAAAAATAATAATAAGTCTGGAATGAAGAAGGGTTTCTTTAATTCCTTCTGTAAGCATAGTTCTTGTAATATTAGGGAAGATAAAGTAGTGGGAGTTTGCTCATCTTCGTTCTTTTAATTATTTTGAATGATGGAGAGGTGTGAAAGACAAACAAATAAAAAAGTGAGATGTGGGGTGAAATTATTAGAGTTTCATTATTTTAAGATGGTCTTTTTTTTCTTTATATTGACAAAGTAATTAAGTTTATTAAGAGAGTTGTATTCAGTATGTTATTTAATAGTTGAGTCTTTATTTATAGATGTAAAGTTTATCATATAATAATTACTTGTGTAAGTTTATCATATTGCAATTATAGTGTTTATTTATGTCTTCAATTACAGATGTTAGTTTATCATATAGCATACGTATCGTTTAAGTAATACGGTGAAAAAAATGTTGGATATCGTATCCATACAAATTTAATATTTATCTTATTAATATCAAGATTAACCTACTTACCTTAAACTAAACTATTGACAAAGAAAGTTGATTTAATGATTTAAATGAAGATTAAATGAAGAACAAATAACACATGTTAGGAAAACCTTATAAATAAAGGAACCTAGGGTTGTAACTTCTCCTAAACACGCACGCAATGAGTTCAAGCACCTTTGATTTAATTGAGAAGTTGTTATTAATTATTAACATAGAACACTAAATTATTCACAAATCTATTTCGATGGTCAGATGAATATATACATAATAAATCAATTAACTATATTTCTATATTGATTAAATTAAACCGAATTCATTTTGGTCAGGTTCTAATCTTAGCTACGTATGCCCTTTAGGTATATGTCTATCCTGCAGAGAAATCTATTCAACGAATAAGATCACATGCTATTATTTCCACAACTAATCCAAATTTCCTCTGTCGAGTTCCTAAGGATTTATCAAGATTATTATATTATTGGCCAAACAAATAAAATATGCGTTCAAGTACAAAGAATAATAAATAATAAATAACAGACCCGAAAGAATAAAAATATACAAGTTAATTCATAAACATGCTTAAGATCATTTACAACCCTAAATTTAATGAATTAGTTACTCATAATATTCAATAAAAACTAAACTAATCATTATAACAAGCCAAGAACTCATAAAAGATAAAGTTAGAGAGAAAATGGAAGAAAAAAACTCTTGTTTGCAATCTTCGACTTCAAATTCCAAATTCAGTTAATGCACTTGTTTTTGCATTGTTCTAGGTGTTATTCAATGCTCTTGGAGGCTCCAAAATATATTATGAAGCTTGATTCTAAGTTGACGAACTGGTACTTACATAGGAGGTCTATGGGTGTTTCATACTTAAAAATCTGATACAAGACGAAATAGGACCGAGTTCCCCACGCGCCAATTTTCTCAGCAAAAAAAATTAATTTTCTTTGATTTTTTTCTTGCACGCGTCTCGATGTATGGCTAATATCGGACACACATTTTGACTCTGAAATGCACCCCGATTTGCTCCATATCTCATCGTTTTCATCCCTAGTTGAATCCATTAAATTGTAATATTATTTTGACCTGCAAAACGCACCCAAAATACATCAATTCGCTCATAAAGATCGATATATCACCCATTAAATATTAAAATAGAGAGACATGAAATATTTGTAATTAAACGCTCATCATTTATTCTCTCCAACTTTGGATTCTTGTATCATTTAATTTTTCATCTCTTATGACCTTGTTTCTCTTGCGAGATCTCTTATTTTAATTTTTTATAAATATATATGTGTGTGTGTGTTTTACTGAGTTGCAAATTTAAAAAACTTTTTTGAACTGCTCATGTTTGTTGGCCAAAAAATAATAAAAGAAATAGGAGGCCTGGTATAACGTCTTGTAACCATCGTTTGAGAATTGATCGTGGTCGATGCTTAGAAACTTAAGACAACCATCAACTCTTAAGTTAGTTTTTGCATGATTAGAACTATCAATTTCTATATGATATCATTATCATTATTTATTAACAATGATGGTTAAAAATTATCATCTAATGGGTTTTATGATAATTTTTATATATGTCATCATAAGCGCTGTCACATCCCGTGATAGATAAAAATCTGTCACGACACGTGATAGTTTTTATCTATCATAAATCTATCATTAATCAATCATAATTCATTTAGTGAGAAATATGATTTAAATTTATATTCAGTCACAACTATTTCTATCACGAATTATGTAACGATCGAAAATCCCGACTATTATTACATAATGAAACGAGTATTACGAAGTATAAATTATGTCTGAGCATGTGTACATTCACGAAATGACTTTAGAGATAAACAGTATGTTCTTCGAAACTTCGATGCGAAATTCTACGAAGTTCCATTACGAACATCCCGTGGTAGTTGGGTCATAATTTTCTCATACGAACTCCGAATGTTATGAATTTTATATCTTCGGAAAAATGAGATCAAGACTACAACTTTTGCGTTGAATATTTTTCCAATTTCGGATCAGAAGTAAGTTAAAAATGTAGATCAAAATTTCAGATGAATAGTAAATTCAGACATATCTAGAGAATTCCACAACTTTCTCAACAATTCTGATTTTTTAAAAAAAACAAAAGTGTTATCAATTGGTCAATTAATCCTACTATAAATATAAGAACTATTCACTTATTCCCAAAATTTTGGAGAGAAATAGAAGAAGATGTAAGAAGAGAAGGAAAGAAAGAAAAGAATAAGAAGAAGAAGAGAAGAAGAAGAAGAAGAAGAAGAAGAAGAAGAAGAAGAAGAAGGAAGAAGAAGAAGAAGAAGAATCAGAAGAAGAAGAAGAAGAAGAGAAGAAGAAGAAGGACGAAGACAGAAGGAAGAGGGAAGAAGTAAGAGGCAAGAAGATTTGGCATCCATGGAACCTTGAAAGATGAGGAAATATACAAAAGAAGAGGTAAGGCCAATTTGACCCAAATTATTGTATGTTGAGTATTGATGTTTTAATGATTTTAATGTGTTAGTGATTTGGGTGTGATGATGATTAGATGGTTAATAAGTATGAATATAGATGATGTTGAGTAGGAATCAAAAATTTGGGGTATTGAGTTATTTAGAGGTTTTTAGATTTCAGAAATTTAATGTAACATCCCAGATTTTCAGGACTGTTCTAGAAGATTTCTGGACTGATGTTATAGTCTCGGAGCATGATGATAATGAAGAATAAGAGTTCAAGTGATGATATATTGGTTGGAATAATAGATTATGAATATTCGTCGCGTTGGAAAACGCGTGGGATTAAAAGTCAGTTGCGCGATTTTCGTAAAACGCGTAAAGTTTACAGTTTTAGTCACGAATAGAGCAAACAAACTCTGATCGAGTTGGTTCTTAAACCATCAGACTCTTTTTTCCGAGACGAACAACTTTCGTGTTGAGCACTTTTCGAGAATCGCATCAGAAGGGCTCCGAAAATGCGAAATTCCAGAAAGTTCCATGTTAGGGGCTAAATTGCAAATTCACGTGGACCCATTTGATATTTTCCCAGATAGTATATAAGGCCTCATAGTTTTAGGAAATCACAAAATTGGCAAACTCCCACCCTTTCCCTCACCCGACCCCCCTTAAGCCCTTGGAGCAGAACGCGACGCCGGCAGCAACTCCGGCCACCTCAGGCTGGCGCATCGGTGCCGGCGGGACCGTCTGACCCCGGCGCACATTATGTTGTCCGGCGGCGATGCTAACGACGCTGGTAACAGCGGCGGCGAGTGAGAGATGAGCGTGAAATGGGTTTCGCGATCCCGGCTTGTCGCTTCGTTTCACGGCTCGAGCCACCTACCAAATCGAAGCCCTCGAAGAGTACTACAAGTATGCGGAGTTGGATTCACCGAAAAACGACCGATTGCACACGAAACGAGGAAGAAAGCATCGGTGAACAGTAAACCCATGTTGAACAGTAGCTCCGATCGGAATTCCGTCGACACCAGCGCGTTCGTATGGCCGTTGGGAGTCCTTATATGGCCTCGGAATTTCGGTAAGACTCTCCGTTTATATTTTGTTATTTCAAGTATATCGATTTGTATTCGGATGTTTCCGGTAGTTTCGTAGCTTAGCGAATTGCCCGTTGATGAATTGGACATGTCTTTATATGCTAAAATGATAAATGTGGTAGAATCCGGGAAGGATCGGATGAGATATGATCAATCCGGCAAAATTAACGAAATTCCGGTAAAACGGTGTTCTCCCCGCGATTGAGTGTAGATGATCGAAACATAGTTATGATGTATATATGGCATTGCGAGGGTAATTGGGTAATTTTGGAATAGTTCGGAGGGTTTGAGACTCTTCCGTAGCGTTTGCGGAAACTTTTCCTCAAGTTTTACCGCAAACGCGTAAGATGAAATCTAAGGTATCTAGTTATTTCAGAATAGCAAGTGAGCATGTATTAGAGTAATAAAGTTTAGATTGTAGTATCAGAGTTGATTCGGGTGTTCCGGGGAAAGTTCGTAGTTTGTTGTAGATGAGTTGAAAATTCCGCAAATAGCGGTTCTAACAGATATTGTGATTTGTTTTAGCAGATCGGACCCGGATCGCGGCATTCGCTTAGCCAGGTAAGTAACTCATGCTGTGAGCACTTAAGAAATTTATTGTTGTTTGATTAGTAATATAGTAAAGCTGTATATAGTGATATACACGAACCTATATATAGGCATATATAAGATGAATGTAGAAGAAAGAACCAGGTGTACCTATATACATATATAGATAGAACAAGTAAGTATAAGCAGATGTATAAGCAAAAGATAATCATGAGCATATGGAAATACGGAAATATATGTAAGTATTAGATTGAAAGAATAAGATGACAAGGAATAAGCATATATATGGAATCTGATTAAGTGTTCATGAATATAATTTTTGAGACTTGGGTTTGGGGGGCTGTAGAAACTACACCCTAGGGAATGAGATTAAAGTTATAACTGAGATAAATATATACGAACTAGTGTTATAAAGGAAAGTTGTAATTTACGCATTATATAAGGATATGAGCATCATGAGTATAGATGCATGCATATCAGATGATAAAGAGCATAAGTGAGTAGTGTATACATTTTTATGACAGTAACGCATATAAGAAAGCATCTGCATGTGTGTATTAGATTTGAGAATGAGTTAATATATTAACATGAATTGATACAGTTTTGATAGCACGTATGTAATGAGATTGGGCATGACAGATAAGTATATAGATATAAAGATAGTTTTATATATGGTTAGAGTAGTGCATATATATGAATGATATCAATATGTTATAGATATTCATGACCGGATGTATGTACTTGTATGACATTTAAGAAATCATGGCTAGAGTAGAAAGAGGCATGAGAAAGGCATATATGCATGTACATGTGTGTGTGTGTGTGTTTAAGTTTTCATCAGATGAGCAAACGATAGTAAGGTTTTCAACAATTTCAAATGTTTTAAAGAAAGTTTTCAAATGTTTTTGAAAAGAATCGTATTTCAGAAAATGTTTTTACAGATTTAGTTACAGATTATGATTTTACGGTTTTCGGGGCATGAGGTAAAAACTCACCCCAGTATGTAACTTGAGATATAGTTCGGAATTGACATATACTTTTGATTCGGGATTTGGGATTTGACCCATCCCAGTTGTACACTATTGGAATTGACGGATATAGACACATGTGCACATGTGGAGGACTGAGGGGACGCTCTCAGATCCTCGAGCAGGATTAGGGGCTACAAGGTCCCGAAATCCTAGTTTTAGATGCCCAGTTGAGTTATGGTCCTGGGCATCGAGTACACCCAGTTGAGTTATGGTCCTGGGTGTAGATAGACGTCCAGTTGAGTTATGGTCCTGGACGTATAGCAGTTTTCAGTTTTCAGATTTTCAGAAACAGTTTTTTTTTTTCGCGATTTTCAGTTTTCAGAGATGCCGCAGTTGAGATATGGTCCTGGGCATCAAGTATTTTCAGTTTTTAGTTTTCAGATCCCCAGTATAAAGTTTTCAGATTTTATTTAAGATTCAGACTTCAGAAATCAGATTTTAAATAAGAGTTTTCATGAACCATTATTTTAAAGGCAGTTTTAGAAAGATAAAGTTTTAGAAATAGAGTTTTTCAGAAAGAAACTTGAGATAATAGTTTTCAGAAAGAGTTTCCAAAAGTACTTTTTAAAAAAAAAAAGCTTAGCATGTTAAAGTTGCATATAACATACATGACGTGCATATGGATTATATGTGCTAGTAATTCATCTCAGTTGTACATAGTTGACATTGAAGCATGAAAACATGATTACACATACATATATATATTTCTGTGATTGATGCCCGTGTGTATTACACGTTCACACAGAAGAAACAACCGGTAAGATATTAGCTTGTGAGTATATGAATTTATATCCACGATTAAATGGTTAATCTTATGCATCGTATATTCATACAGAGTTAGTATTTGTAAGGTAAGAGCCCATGTTAGCAAGATCTTGTTTTAAGGTACGTATACGGTATGGATGCTAGATCATGATAAAATAAAATCTTTTGCAAGTAATCATGAATAATGATAGTGGATTAGGTAATTATCAGAATCAAGATCTTAATAGTCCGATTTGATGATATTTCAAAACAGTAAAAGAAAGAAAGTTATTATAATTGTCTGATTTTCGACTAGCTTAGAGTATACAGAAAGGTTAAGAAGAGAATCAGAGTAGCACCGTATAAATGTAATGAACCTTAGTTGGCTAGTTATTAAAGTATAACCTGATAAGTTATATGGATGGTCGTAAACAAAAGTTAAAATATGCATATATGTGTTCAGGCAAAGAGATTAACAGCTAGTAGTACGGTAACTAAGTGGATAAAAGTCATATGGTTATATCTATTTGTAAATTTCTGCATGATTACTTACTGAGTCATTATGACTCACATCACCACAGTTTGTAGTTTTGCAGGCCAGTAGCTGTCTTATGAGATCAGCAGATGCTCCGTGAAGACTTTGAAGACGGTGGATCGCCCCAATTGCAGTCAATGAAGTCCTGGGTCGAGTATGGGTCCTCACGGCCCTTTGTATAGTTTTTGTTTTTCTATTGCATTTTGTATCATTTAAGTAAAGAATATGTAATAGCCTAGATTACTTTGAGTTCTGGCCGGAGGCCAAGTACTTGCATTTTGTTTATTGAGTTTAGGCCTGAGGCCTTGATGTTGATATTCCGGCCTCAGGCCGAGGTGTTTGGTTTTGTTGTATGGTGCTGGCTATAGGCCAGGTTGCATGATGTTACGAATATATCATGTCGAAATTTCGGTAGATTAGAAGGCTTATGGAGATGGGTTTAGCCTGTCTCCTGCCGTAGCATCTGGCCTAGGCGGGATGTTACATTTAAAGTTTGCTTTGATGATGTTTTATGATAGGTGAATATAGAATTGTTATATAAGAGTTGAAATATGGAAGAAGGAAAATGTATTAAAGGCATAAGGACATGAAGAAGTTGGATTCAGGCCTAAAATTTGGCCTTGCATCGCGACGCAAATCACCGTTCGTCGCGACGCATTTTGGGAAATTGGTGAAGATCTGTTTCTGGGTTGCAAGCATCGTGACGCACAAGCAACTTACATCATGACACGCACGGAAAAAGTTTGGGCACGTTTCTGGTCAATGCGCGTCGCGATGCCCAATGCTCGGCGTCACGATGCGAGATCAAAATATTGCCCAAATCAGTTTTAAGCTATCCCAATTTTACCTGAACACATTAGAGGCTACCCTAAGAGTCTCGTATCAACCCGTATGTATATATTACGTCGTAATATACGTACGATATGCCTCAGGGTGATAGCTCTTATTTGAATAGGAAAATTTAACTTGATTCAGATCTATACATTCTTAGTCCATTTTCTAATCAAAATTATCGCGGGAACCACAAGCTCTTCAGCGAAGTGAAGAAAAGCTAGCGGGACTCCAAAACAGTGAGTGGACACTTCTCTTTTCAAGTTAATTTTCTTATTGATTTATTTATTTATTCTTCATGGAATGAGACTTACTTTTTCCAGCACATAGGGCGTTAGCCATATTTGATTTCAGTTTTATGCTAAACATAATGTTTTATACATTTTTGAGATTTAAAGTATGATTTTATTTTTTCGAGGCATGTGGGAAAAACCCACCTCTGTATGTAACTTGTACAGACATGAAATTAACGGAAAGAGAACATGTGCACATGTAGAGGACTAGGGGGACAACGATATGTAACTCCCTCAGATCCTAGATCAGGACTAGGGATGACAGAAATCTTTGGATCCTAGTTTTTGAGCTTGGAGGGTAGCATAGATCTACACCCTCAGTTCAAGTTCAGTGGCTTGGAGACGGTGATACATAACGCCCCGAGACCACTAGTTCAGGGACAGTAGTGGCATGCTTTGGGGGATGGCGATACGTAACGTCCCAAAGTCATGGATTTGCACTCCTGTCTCTAGTAGGCATATGGGGGGACGATGATACGTAACGCCCCCACAAGTTAAGTTTTTCAGAAAAGATCAGTTTTCAAATATCAGTTTTTCAAAAACAGTCTCAGATTTCAGAAATAGTTTTCAGACACAGCTTTCAGGAAAGGTTTTTAAAAAAGAACGTTTTCAGAAAACAACAGTTTTACAAGAAACGTTCAGGAAAGATAAGTTTTACAAATAGAATTCAGATGAGATTTTCAGAAAAGAGTTTTCATACAAGTTATTTCTAAGTTGTGGTTTTAGAATCAACTATTTTTATTATAGTATTTCATTTTTTATTTTAAATCATCCACTCACTTAGATCGTACAACGATCTAACCCTCCCACTCTCAGTTTTCCTTGTTTCGCAGGTATTCTCGGAGGATGAGCTCGGAAAGACGGATACTGATGCAATCACTAGGGTATTGAGTAGTCCAGTCAAGTCAAATAGAAGTCATGTATTAGTACTTAGTTATGTGGTAGTCAATTTAAAAGCACGTGTTGTTATGTTTGCAGTTACTGATGTTAAAGTTGTTAAGCTTGGGCCACGGTCTCATTCATATTATATAATTAGAGAACAATGTATTAAGAAATGTTTATAATTGGAAAGTCTGAGGCTCATGGGAATAGTCTGACCTATTCTCTGCCGGTAACATCTTCCGAATTGGGGATGTTACAAAGATGGTATCAGAGCATGGTCTAGGGATTCAGTGACTGCAGTGGGCAGAGTGTTGGGCTTGGTATACGCAGTATGTCCGGGATACCCGTATACGAGAAACTACCTCTCTAGTATCTGATCCTCGAGTACGTCCTCAAAGTTCTGCAGACAGGTTAGAAATCTTTCTTAGATCA
Source organism: Zanthoxylum bungeanum (assembly GCA_019454045.1). Lineage (NCBI taxonomy): Eukaryota > Viridiplantae > Streptophyta > Magnoliopsida > Sapindales > Rutaceae > Zanthoxylum > Zanthoxylum bungeanum. The sequence continues at coordinate 73,740 of SKCR01003770.1, read as the reverse complement.
TTCAAGTAGCATTCCTTATGAGAACGATTATACTCTAGTTCCAAGTTAAGAATCTTCTTGAAGTTATTCTGACCTATTACCAGAAGTACAAACCAGCTATGAAACTAGATAGTAAGATTTTAAGAAAAATACCCAAGGAAGTAGGAAAGAGAGAGAGAAAAATAAGGAGAGAAAAAGTAAGAAACAGACGATCTAAGTAATTAGAGGCAGTAAAGAGATAGAAGTATAGAATGAGATAAAATGGAAAACACCAGAACTTGGGATAGTGAAGAAGAATATAATAAGTCCGAATAAAAGTATAATACCGAGTAGACCTAAATAAAGTTCTTTCCCTCCAAGTAAGATTCCTTCCTCCTCAGAAAAATTTTTCCAGTTGATCCAGTAACTCTCGAGCACTTCGTATAGATAGCAAGTTCCTCGAATAACCAAGAACAGCCATAGTGCAGAAGAAGCAAGAAATCAGGATTAGTCGTGGGGACTTCTAATAGATGTGAGATACCATAAGGACGCAGAGATTCTAGGTTCCCCAAACCGAGGCCTACATGCAAATAAGAGGTATAACGTCAGGAAATCGATTAGTTGCCCAAAACGAGAAATTCACTAGATAAGGCCCCGATCTACCCAAATCATCACCCCTTCGTGATGCCAACCAATGAAGTTGTCCTGATGGAATCTAGCTCATACCTACCTTACATGAGAAACAGACTCCACCAGGACATAGGGTACTAGAACAAGGATACTGAAACTAATCAAGGCATAAGATGTTTGCCCTAGTCCCTACCAGCATAAATATAGATGACCATAAGAAACCTAACGAGAGTTCATCGTAGGAAATGAAAAACCTTGGGAGGTAGACCACCCAGAAAAAGGATCAAGGAAGTTTTCAATGATATAAAGAAAAGAACCCAATATAGCCCAAAGATCAAGGCAAGGCAGCGCGGCGCTAAAGACTAGTAGGAGTCTATAAGATAGACTAGATGCAGTAAAACCTACAGGACAGCTAAATTCAGTAGAAATCTATGAACATATATGAGAATAGACCCCGATAGATTGGAGATATTTAGGAGTGACAAGAGTGACGGTATGGACAGTAGAATAGAGTGCCAAGTCGAGACTTATAACAAGAATAGAGAGCGGAGATCTGGGAAGTAGATAGAAGAATGAACCACCACTAGCCTTAGTAGCAAGGTGTAGAGCAAAGAAATATGATATGCAAATGGTAAGAGAAACGCGAGAAATAACAAGGAATTTCAGTGCATTCGGGCACGAAAAATAACATAACTAGAAGATAGTAGTGTAGAGAATTGATGATAGTTGTGGGACCCTGAGACTGTTAGAGTTGGTGCTTTGAGCGCCAATTTCTTATGTATTTCCCTGTAAATACTTTTGTATATATTTTATTAATGAATAAAATAAATAGTTTCTATAATATAAATTCTTTTATTATATCGTAAGGACGTAAATGACCATATAATGATTGGTTATGAAACAGCTGCAGAAGCGTCACAACTGTTATTGAGCAGTATTATAATAGTATCATTCTTTAACTGTTCCTGGTCAAGGTTTACAATTACTTTGTCATTAAGTAAATCCGCTGAGACCGGTACGTGTTGTATATTGGAATGTTGGATTCTAATGGTTTCTCAATGAACCATGAGTCTTAGGAGACTCGTATAGACACATAGGTGTTTAAATTGGATAAACACTGAACGACTCACTGAAGATTCTTAATAGATGGTACACTAATGTACCATCGTCAATAAGAATCTTCTCGGGTTGAGTGAGCATGGTGATCCTTGAACTTGAGATATCATTGGAGATGTATGAGGTATCCTCCATACTTTGATGAGAGTCACTTCACCGATCTTTTTAGATCAGACCTCCTCCTGTTCTTTGGGTGTGGACTGATCCTCAGGATATCCTGTGTGTATCAAGATAGGATCCGTCAGTTCTGTGTACAAAGCATAGGTATCCATTATGGAATTAGCAATCTGTTAAATCCATGGGCCCGTGGTACACTGTAGAAATCGGTTCTAAGTGTTATTTCAAAGATTGCTAATAGAATCGTCGACGAGATTATACCTATTGAGATTTGACATTTATATCTATATCTCTGGGATAATCTGGATACATGTGACGGAAGAATTATACGTATGTAGTGACCTCAACCTATATGGTTCAGAGATTTTATCCGTGTTTATCATAATTTACGAGTGGGTAGATTATGGACACAGAATTGGATTTCATAACGGATATATTTGAACCTAGAGAGTCTCACTAATGAGATATACTCGTAAGGCACTATGACAACTTTTATAAATAATACTGATTATTTATAAGTCATTTACCGGTTAAACGAAGATATATGTGTTTGGGATCTTTCGGCCATTTATTAAATGTCGAATTGTGATATTCGATATTTATTATTAATATATTTATTTTGATTATTTAATATAAATATAATACATATATTTAAGATATTTTTATTTAATTATTTGATTATTTACATATTAAATAATTAAATTAATTAAATAGTAAATATCTAGTTTGCTTTATTAAGTAAGCTAAATGGATTTATTTGATTGGATTTTTTGGCCAATTTTGATTGGTTTTAAATGGCATGATTCAATTGGTTTATTAGTGATAAACATCAAATTTTTTGATGATTTATTACCACAAATATACATTAAATCATTTTCCAATTAATGAAACAAAAATATAAAACTTATGGCTATTATTTTTTCTATTTTCCACGGCAATTGAGGAAATTATATAAGGCCATTTTTTTTAATTTTTTTTTATAATCTAAGAACCCTAAAAATCAAATACAAAGAGAGAAAGAGAGGAAAAAGAGAAAGAAATAAGGAAAGTTTAGATTTTTGGAAATTTGTTAAGTTTTTCCTTACTTTCTTCTTTATGAAATTTTTTTCTAAGATCATAGGCTTCAATATGTATGGCTTAGTTTTTCCTCTACTTTCTTATGGATGTATTTTGATGATTGGGTGCTTGATTGAAAGATGGAAGCATGTATACTAATTAAGAATGCTTGAAATTGTTCTTTAAGCTTTCTTTTTACAATTTGATGGTTAGTTGCCATTTGATGGTTACTTAGCCACTCATAAATGACCTAAAATTATTCTTGAGTTGTTTCATGATGGTGAGACTTGTTTGGTGTTGTGGGAATTAATTTTGTTAATTTATGAAATTCTAAATTTAGGGTTCTTAACCCTCACCAAATTTGGGCATTTTCATATATGTGATGAGATTTTATGTATATATGATGTATATTAAATTTGGGAATTTTTGGATTTGATCTTGACATTTTTTGAACAAAAAGAACCAAACTGTAAATTTTTGAAAATAAAGGGGACCATTCGGTAAATTCTGGAAAATCAGTTTCTTTGAGTTGTAAATTGTATTTTCATGTATTAGATATCTATAAATCATTTTTGGATTGATTTGAAATCAATTAGAAAATTTGATTTTTGGTAAAAATATAAAGTTTTGGGGCTAAACGATAATTACTGAAAAATCTGATTTTTGGTAAAAATTTCAGTTTTTAAGTATTGAGTTACCTAAGAAAAATTATTGAAATTGGAAAATTTTGATTTTCCGCGTTCCGCTGCTTTTACTCGAATTACCGCCCGAAACCCCAACAAAAATGGTATCAGAGCGGGTCTAAACCTGAACACATATATGAATATGCCTTTAAATTCAATGTTTAATTATGTTCTTATTTTATACATGCTTGTATTTTATTTAATTTGATTAAATTAAATACGTAACATCTTTGCGGAAATATCTCTATATAATAAGGTTTTAATAGTAATATGTATTGGATGCATATTTCTTGGTCTGTCTTGTCAATACGGTTTGTGGATATTTGTTCTATGGCTGCATCTGAGATCGTAATAAAGCAGTGAGGGTGTAGTTGATAGAAATTTATCCATACCGGATGTATATGCGATACTAGATAAGTTGAAGCGAAAGCGGAAATCCCGAACGTGCCAGAGTTGTCATGACTACGCAAGTATCTTGAATTTATCATTGACAAGTTTAACCTTGATATGCCTCCTTGTGAATGTGCCAAAGCTGTCACAACGAGAAACGACAAGGACCGGAACCCATGAGTCACTATTGAGTGAATGACTGTCTACCTAATAAATATACGTAGGCGAGATCTTGCCAAAGCTGTGAGCTGAAATATATTCATGGGATCCACCTTTCACTATTATATTTAATTTGATTAATTATTTGTTTGCATTATGTTTGGGGATTACATAATTATATTTAATAGTGGGATGCGCATTTTTAGATTAAAAATTCATGATCTATTTATGCTTTATTTATTTTTATATTATGTGAAATTATTTTGTCTGCTAACCATTTTTCGCTATCTATATGATAGATTTACGATGGCAGCACCTTCTTCGAATCCTTTTGCTCGTATACTTGATACGGATAAACTAAAAGGGGCCGAAAACTTTACAGATTGGGACTTGGATCTGAGAATTATTCTTGGGTCTCAGCAGATAGAATATGTGTTAGAAGGTTCATTGCCACTTGCCACAGTTGGGGTTTTGGCGCTGGCGAAGCGGAAGATAGCGGTTCGGGTGAAATCGTAATTTTAAAATTTTTTAAATTACCGAATAAATTATTCAATATCCAATATGAATAATTCATTCATATTTCACATAAACATATTTATTCGATATCAATTAACGACATAAATAGTTAAGAAACGTCGCGAAATTTTTACGAAAATATTTTTCCATAAAACGGCATAAAACATGTTTTTGACCGAACCGACTACCCAATACACATGGGGGCTGCCCAGCTCAGCCCCAATAGTATTAGGTGTTGGGTTTCTACGGTCTAACCGGGATCGTTTTAAGCAATGAAACAATATGCGAATACATCAAGGAGGTGCGGAATACTCACAATGATCGGTTGAGCGATGCGACGAACACAAAAATTCTTTTCTCCCTCCAGGTGGCTCACGGCAGTGGGAAGTTTTTGTGTCCTCCAAATTCGGCCATGGATGATCCATCAAGCTCCAAGCTTTGGTTGATGATTCCATGCTCACGGGTGCGGTTCCCTATCACCTTCGCAAGACTCCTAAAGCGTGCTAGCACTTGGTAATTTTTGCCACAAAAATCACCCTTGCACTTCCTCTTCATTCTCGGTTTTTTGACAGAAAAAGGAGAAGAAAATGCCCTAGACCGTGAGCAAAGAGAGAAGAAAGTGAGAGAGAGATGCAAAAATGTGTTATATTTTTGTGGTTGGAAAATTGTGTATCTAATACACCTTTTTACTTTCAAAAAGTCAAGGCTTTTAAAGCCAACAACCACTACCATCAACAACCATCACTATTCATTCAATCAAGTGACAAGTTGTCACATCAATAAAAGTGACAAGTGATTTGACGCTTGATGTGACTTGTGGGCCGCACTTGAATTCGAAATGCGAGTGCGCCCGCAAACACTCCCGGGCTCGGGTTCGCTAATTCCAAATTAATAAATTTTCCATTGCGACGTAATTAAATAATTATACATAGCAAAATCAATATTCACGTCGCTAACGAATTAATTCTAAATTAACTCGTTCGCCCGAATTATAATCTAATTTCAATTCCGCGTCGAAATCCAATTTCGTATAATATATCGAATATATTATTTTATCGATTAATTCCAAATTAATCGTTCTCTCTCTATATATTATTTTATCCCAGATAAAATATCTCCGTAATTAATCCCAGATTAATTTTCTCTCTCATCTAATTAATCCATATTAATAAAGTGCGAGTCATACGTCATCGGTGAATCTTCGGGAAGCGACCCATGAGATCCCCAGATATGTTGGCAGTAAATCCGGTCGTCGAACTATCCAAACACGTATGTACCTAGTACTACGTTTTACCGATTTACAAGACAAGGTTGGCTTCTAGCAAAGCGTCATGCCTACCCAATTCTCCAGAAATATCCTTACAGGAATATGTGATATATATCAGGCGTAGTATACGTAGTATTGCGTATTATGATCCAATATCGGATGTCACGTGCAAGGCCTGGGGCTGGAAATGTGTCTGCCCCGTACGAAGCACATATCGGATCTCTGGTAACTAGTCTATAATCGGATAAACATGACCTAGTCATAATATCCCGATAGCTGCAGCATATAAGAGGACAAGTTTTGTATCCTACGTGATCATCATCCCCACTATGACTGGAGTGATACTTCCATCTCGACATCACACCCAATACACTACGATTCCCAATATACCTAGAAGAGGCATACACAGAACCTGTTAAAGTCCTGGACGACCAAAACCAAAGCATATTGATTGTCGCAAGAATTAGCGGTGCAAGTCTCAGGTTAAGACCAAATACACCTACCCTAATTCGGACTTCCATAGACACATAGTCATACTACCAATAGAATTCTGAGGGGTCTATCCAGAGCGAAGCTGTTTTCCGTACCATCGGCAAAACACAACCTCCTATTACACTTGCATGAGTATCATATACCCAAATATATGAGAACTATGTCGTTATGCCCTCACAACGCGCACAAGTGTAATACTAGTCTTTTCCGTATTATCGATGTCCAATCTCGATAATACTCTGACTAGGGATATTTAATGATTAAACCTTCATGGATTGATACTGTCTCATATCATCTCAATCCATGAACTAATCATAAGGACCTCTTATCATTTATATATCTTGGTAATCTAATTATAAATGATAAGAGAACAATTTCCTTTGTCACATAGTTAATTTGTACAACAACACCATGATCTGTACAAATAGTGACGCTATGGATCATAACTGTCCAACAATCTCCCACTTGGCCTATAGCCAGTCACTCGAGTATCCTACACCCGAACTATGTATTGTTCACTCAAATTTCTGCTGAAGAAATGCTTTCGTCAGTGGATATGCATGACTATCATCTTATGCGATTTATTCGATCATCACATCGCCACGATGTATGATCCGAACGAATCATATGAATATCGAAGTATATATCTGCATCGTTGATGAGACCATTAATTCTTTAGCTTGAGCTGTAGCCCAGCTCAGCTGCTAACAGAACTATTCCTAATCTGATTAGGATTATTATCAATCCAGAAGGCTTCTATTGCTGCCTCAGCTGCAGCAATAATCCACTTTTGTTGTTTATTTGGTAACAGTATCTTGCTTGGAAGATTTCCAGCTCACTGTTCCGTTATTCAAACTGTGTAGTACCGTTGTTACGACTTGTGGTCGTTTTTATCGGTTTGGAAACTTGCAGCAGTGAACCCAGTCACTTCAAGTTCTCCATCTCCTTAGTATAAGACAGCATCTTTAGTTCTCTAAGATACTAAATGATGTTCTTATTATCAATCCAGTGACTATCACTTGGATTGACCCGATTGTGACTCCATATGCTCAAAGCGTATGAGACACCAGGTCGCGTACATTTTTCAATGTACGAATTCTCGGAGAGTATCAACAACTTTAAATCTATCCCAGTAGATCTTTATTCATAGAATAAATGTTGTTTCTCCCAAGAATTCTACGGAGAATTTTTCATGAAAGCCAAGTTTTCACCGATTGTAATTATGGGAATATCATTCCAAGAAATGATATGTCATCATTATATACATGACATTCACTGTCAGTGCGCTCCCACTAACCTCCTTATATACATAAGAATCATTTTCATTTTGAATTAAATCATACACCATTATGATTACATCGAAACGATAATTCCAAGAACGTTATGCTTGCTTCAATCCATCCATGGATTGAATAACCTGCAAACCTTGTTTGCTTGTTTTGGTACGAGAAAACCGTCAGGATGTTGTAAACATCCTCCAAAAGGTTTCCGTTTAAGGAAAGCGATTTTGACGTTCAGCTGCCATATTTCATAAATGAAACATGCAGCTTCAGCAAGCATTATCCAAATGGATTTACCGTGGCAACAGGTAAAAGGTTTCGTCGTAATCGACACAATGTTGATAATGATACTTTTCCGCTACAAGCCTAGCTTAGTACGTTGGTATGTTGCCATCCATGTATGTCTTCCTTGAAGACTTAATAGTACCAGTAGGCATAATGCCTTTTGGTACATCAACTAGTATCCAAACTTAGTTGGTATACATGGAATCCATTTCGGACATCATGGCACTTTGCCATAATAGGGAGTCGATACCTTGTATCACTTCCTCATACATAGTCAGTTCGTATTCCTCAATAAGATTGACATCTTTATGAGGTGAGATCAGAAACCCATACCCCAGGTTGTTTTCTGACTCTCTCCGACTTACGTGGTTCTTGTGTATTCGAAGATTACTGGTATAGTTTCATCCTTGATGAACTATTTGTGTTCCATTAAGGAATCGGTGCCTGGAACAGTATTACTCCGATTTTTATCGAGTTTTACTTTCCTCCCACTTACCACTGCATATCGGTATTCCTTTTAGGAAAATCGCATGGCGAGCAACAATTACATTGTTCTCATGTGAGATGTATAAGTACTACACTTTGGTTTCCCTAGGATAACCTACATTAGGCACTTATCCGATTTGGGTTTTAGTTTGGTATCATCCAAACATATGCCTAGCATATCCAAATCTTCAGGAATGAGAAAACCCAGTTTCTTTCCTGTTCATATCTAATATGAAATCTGTCTAACATATTTTTATGGAACTTATTCAAAATAAGTTTTGCACTGTTAATGCGTATCTGTTGAAGGAAATGGTAGCTCAGAGCGACTCATGATTAACCTTATCATGTCCAACAAAATTTGGTTACTCCGTTTGGACACACCGTCAAACTGACGTGTTCCGGGAGGAGTCCTCATTGAAAGAATACTATACTCTTTCAAGTATACGAGAAACTTGTTGCTTAAGTATTTTCATCATGGTCCAACCGTGATGGTTTTACACTTTAGCCGATTTGTTTGTTTACTTCGTGTCGAAACTATTTGATTTCATCAAAAGTTTCTGATCCGTGTTTCGAAAGAAACACATAACCATAACGCGATGCCACATCCGTAAAGGTCACGAAATATTCATATCCACCTCTAGCCTAGCTAGACATGGGCCCACTTACTTCACTATGAATAAGGGCTAACAGATCGGTGGCACTTGCACTTTTACCAAGTAAATGTGTTTTAGGCACTTTGCCTAATAAACTAGATTCGTAGACTTTATTTGAATAGAATCAAATCTGTCCTAGTATCCACTCTTCAAAAGTGCGGATATACGAGTCTTGTTTAATTGTGTCCCAGAAAAGAATGCCACAATTAAGTTTCAACTGATTTACTCAGTTCGAGCAATTTGTTTGTCATGTGATATGTTTGAGATTTATTTATATTCAAAATATAAATATTGTTATTCACATCTAATGTGTTTATCTCAATATCATCTTTATAAAATGGAACACTTTAGTGTTCTAGAATATAAAGGTATACCCGCAATGGGTTAAACCCTGATACAGAGATAATGTATCTAGTCAAACTAGTCACATTTTAACAGTTTCCTAATTTAAGTACATACCCAAAGGGTAGTTCCTAAACTTAGGTTTCTACGGTTAAAACAGTGATTGTCGTCCCGTTTCCTATCCGTAGATAATTCTCATCTGAAGTCAGTATCATGCTTACAGCAGATTCTGCACAACAGTACATATTTATGTACCACATCCAGTATTTAAAATCCAATTTTAATACCAGTAGTGAACATATTTATGACAAACATATTTGAAGTCAGAGCCTTGCTCGTCTTCAATTCCTTCATGTCTGCCTTGTCCATACGGCAATCACGCTTCCGTGATCCCCGTTTGCCACAATTTAGGCAGACATTTCGGGATATGTCCTTTGTCTTCCCAGAAGACTATAATGACTTTACCTTTGCCCTTTTTTCTACACTCCAGAAGCCTTTGGCCAAGCCTTGGCCTTCTGGGATATCGAAGTAATATGCGCCTTGCGCTTCTTGCCTTTTTGCAAACTTTGGCTTTGTCTCCTTGAGTATAGCCATTAACTCTCCAAGAGTTTTCTATTGCAATTTAGTACTTCAAAGATCTAAAAATAGATCTATGAAGATCCTTCAATTTCATTATCATACTTTAAGGATCTAATCCTTAGTTCTGATTAAGAAATTAAGGAGTCTATTTGGCAAGTTTATTGGATTTAAGCACTTAAGTTATCATCACATGAATATTCCAAATATCATGCTCTATTATTTGCTTAACTCCGGGCTTAGGCTCGAGACGTCACTATATCATATAAAGTAACTTCTCGACTTTCAGGACTATTCTGAAGTTTAATTCCCAATTTGAAAATTAAAGCTGTTTAATAACATTTTCACCCAGGATTATGTTTTCAACACTAATCTTTCAATTATCTTGATTCTAATAGTCCAAATATTTAATCAACGATTTTAGGTACTATTTATTATAATGATTACTATAGTCCAACTATATAATCAACTATAATTTAATAGATTAAATTTAATTATATTGATTACTATAATCCAATTATAAAATCAACTATAATTTACATTGTTAATTCAAATATATTGATTACTATAATCCAATTATATAATCAACTATAAATGAAATAGTTTGAATACAGTCCAACTGTTTATTAAAACAACATTAATTATTAGTCCAACTAATATATTAATTTAACGACGAATAATTTGAATGAGCGCGTATGGCAAGTAATTAAACGAATATTGCAAATTTAATACTTGCCTCCCACTATTTTTCGACGAGCCTCTAACCCTCTGTTGAGTACTCGGGAAACCTTGTTTCCTAGTGGGCTAGGATCCCGTTAAATAACACACAATCTTGACTTTGTATGATAATTAACTAGGTAGATCTCTAAGATCAATTGGATCTCATCCAATTCCTAGATCCAGTAGGTGGACATCCAAGTCCGAAACATATATCTTATATATGCCAATATATCCAATATATTACCTAACCTTTTTCCTCTGAATCAACTAAGCCTTAGCTTTGGCACAACAAACTTAGTGATCCCAGTTAAGCAGAACCCATTGACCTTGGAAAGCTTCGTAATCAATGTCGATGGACAAGAAGTGATCTTGACTTTGGCCAACAAATCACAACTTGGACAAGACACCAATATGGAACAAAGCCTTCATGATTCAAACACATCCTCGACGGACAAAGGTCTTGACTTTGGCCAACAAACCAATGCCAGTCTTGGATCTTGAGTAAGAATCACTCAATGGAAGGAAAAAAGCTTAATATGATGTTGAGGGTTTTTCACGTGCAATTGACAACCAATTAATTATCTTTGTTAAAGTCTCATCATCATACACCCTTAAACATGCATTCTAAACACATAATAAGGCGCATATAAATAAAATAATAATGATATGCGGATGGATACTTTAACACATTGTTCCTAGAACAAATCTCTCTATTTCCTCTCTCCCGCTAGCACAAGTATTACTTCTACCCGTTACATAACAATTCTAAAGAAACCTCATTTACATTGAGGGGAATAGGTGAGAAGAGAAATACAAAGAGTAAGGAGGTAATAGGCTGGACACGCAGGTCCAATTAATAAATTCTAAATTTATTACAACAATTTCCAAAATTACCCCACCCATCTAATATCCATCTGATATACATTATTCATGCATCGCAACCATGTATTCACACAAGCATGTTATCAATCAATCTAATCCAATTAATTAATCTGATAATTAATGACCATCCAATGTTCAAACAACGATTTGATTTTGCTTGAGTCAAACTCGTTTTGCGAATAAGTACTCAAAGTTCGAATTCTTGAATTAAATTAAACTACAACATTAAATCCAATTTAATTTGTATTTAATACTAATTCATTTATTTAATTCTAAATTAAATATTACACTTTATTAACGAACCTTTACGACTTAGATTCCAAATCTAATCGTTACGGGTCTTAAAGCCCGATTAACATCAAATGTTAATTTAATTAAAGTCCAATGGGCTTTTAATTAATTTCTTAAGGCATGGACTTTTGGTCAACATGGGTCAAACCCAAATACCAAAGCTCATTTAAGGAATCACCCTTATTTGCCAAGAAACCAATTTAGGCCCATTAGGCCCAATTAAATAATTAAAGGTCCATTAGTCATAATTGGACTTTATGGATATGGTTTTGCGCCCAATTGGATCCAACCAATTTAGCCTAAACCCATCTTGGTACAACCAAGCCCATTTAAGCCCAATTACAACTTTTAAGCCCAATTTCCAAAATAGGCTCAATTAATTAAATTATCAAAATTCCAAATTTTATAATCTAATTAACCAAAGTGTATTCCATAATTAATTACCCAAATTAACATTTCCAAAACATCAATTAGCCTAATTAATTATGCTCATTATCATCAAAACATGTCCAACACATTTTAATCAAAAATCAATCATTTTCACATGCTATAACTCACGGCAATTTGGGGTTTTTCATGTCCGATTCGGTTTCAATCCAATTAAATCCACAATCAACATTCCCGAATGATTTCAACTCATCCAATGAATCAAAAATCAAAAAATCACCAAGACAAAGGGCATTGAAACTCTAGGCCAAGCCTAAGATTTGGGCAAAAATTGATCCAATCAACTTTTCATGAAATTGATCCAATACAACTTCAATTAAACATCATTCAAGCATACTCAATCAAAGAATTTTATCAAATCATGCTCAAATTCAATTTACCCAATTTTAACCCTAAATTCAAGTTTCATGCTCAATCTCGCTCTAATACCATTATTGGGTTTCTACGGTCTAACCGGGATCGTTTTAAGCAATGAAACAATATGCGAATACATCAAGGAGGTGCGGAATACTCACAATGATCGGTTGAGCGATGCGACGAACACAAAAATTCTTTTCTCCCTCCAAGGTGGCTCACGGCAGTGGGAAGTTTTTGTGTCCTCCAAATTCGGCCATGGATGATCCATCAAGCTCCAAGCTTTGGTTGATGATTCCATGCTCACGGGTGCGGTTCCCTATCACCTTCGCAAGACTCCTAAAGCGTGCTAGCACTTGGTAATTTTTGCCACAAAAATCACCATTGCACTTCTTCTTCATTCTCGGTTTTTTGACAGAAAAATGAGAAGAAAATGCCCTAGGCTGTGAGCAAAGAGAGAAGAAAGTGAGAGAGAGATGCAAAAATGTGTTATATTTTTGTGGTTGGAAAATTGTGTATCTAATACACCTTTTTACTTTCAAAAAGTCAAGGCTTTTAAAGCCAACAACCACTACCATCAACAACCATCACTATTCATTCAATCAAGTGACAAGTTGTCACATCAATAAAAGTGACAAGTGATTTGACGCTTGATGTGACTTGTGGGCCGCACTTGAATTCGAAATGCGAGTGCGCCCGTAAACACTCCCGGGCTTGGGTTCGCTAATTCTAAATTAACGAATTTTCCGTTGCGACGTAATTAAATAATTATGCCTAGCAAAATCACTATTCACGTCGCTAACGAATTAATTCTAAATTAACTCGTTCGCCCGAATTATAATCTAATTTCAATTCCGCGTCGAAATCCAATTTCGTATAATATATCGAATATATTATTTTATCGATTAATTCCAAATTAATTGTTCTCTCTCTATATATTATTTTATCCCAGATAAAATATCTCCGTAATTAATCCCAGATTAATTTTCTCTCTCATCTAATTAATCTCAGATTAATAAAGTGCGAGTCATACGTCATCGGTGAATCTTCGGGAAATGACCCATGAGATCCCCGGTTATGTTGGCAGTAAATCCAGTCGTCGGACTATCCGAACACGTATGTACTTAGTACTACGTTTTACCGATTTACAAGACAAGGTTGGCTTCTAGCAAAGCGTCATGCCTACCTAATTCTCCAGAAATATCCTTACATGAATATGTGATCTATATCAGGCGTCGTATACGTAGTATTGCGTATTACGATCTAGTATCGGATGTCACGTGCAAGGCCTGGGGCTGGAAATGTGTCTACCCCGTACGAAGCACATATCGGATCTCTGGTAACTAGTCTCTATAATTGGATAAACATGACCTAGTCATAATATCCCGATAGCTGCAGCATATAAGAGGACAAGTTTCGTATCCTACGTGATCATCATCTCCACTATGACTGGAGTGATACTTTCATCTCGACATCACACCCAATACACTACGATTCCCAATATACCCAGAAGAGGCGTACACAGAACCTGTTAAAGCCCTGGACGACCAAAACTAAAGCATATTGATTGTCGCAAGTATTAGCGGTGCAAGTCTCAGGTTAAGACCAAATACACCTACCCTGATTCGGACTTCCATAGACACATAGTCATACTACCAATGGAATTCTGAGGGGTCTATCCAGATTGAAGCTGTTTTCCGTACCATCGGTAAAACACAACCTCCTATTACACTTGCATGAGTATTATATACCCAAATATATGAGAATTATGTCGTTATGCCCTCACAACGCGCACAAGTGTAATACTAGTCTTTTCCGCATTATCGATGTCCAATCTCGATAATACTATGACTAGGGATATTTAATAATTAAACCTTCGTGGATTGATACTGTCTCATATCATCTCAATCCAGGAACTAATCATAAGGACCTCTTATCATTTATACATCTTGGTAATCTAATTAAAAATGATAAGATAACAATTTCCTTTGTCACATAGTTAATTTGTACAACAACACCATGATCTGTACAAATAGTGACGCTATGGGTCATAACTGTCCAATATTAGGGCAGTTCTTGGGCTGCCCGAACAGTGACCAATTCACTGGTTGGGTAGCCGTCACCCAGTAACGCCGTTTTTCACCATTTTCTCTTATTTCAACTCCTAAATAATTTCCGGCAAATGTTCCATCACCCAAAACACATCCAATACATTCATATGATATATTTTTCATCACCAAATACACAGTATTTCCAGATCTAATCCAGAAGCAAAATATATCAATTTGTCATGCTTAAAATCCAATTTTCCAACATTAATCTAATTAATCTTAACACCAACCAAAGTCACCATAAATGAACCACCCAAGAACAATTCTAGGAATTACAAGAGTGGTCATAACACTCTAGAATGGCAACTTAACATCAAATGATAAAATTGAATTAATATTACAATAATATCATCCAAAACAACTTCACACATGCACAAAGCCTTACAATTCATCCTCCAAACCAAAAAGCCCCAAATTTATAGAAAAGAAGAAACCCTAGGATCTCACTAGATCATCAAGAAACAAGAAACATAATTTCTAAGCTTAGGAATTTGTAGAATTACCTTTAATCATTTAATTCCTTAGCTTTTTTCTTGATTTTCTTCTTTATACATCTTGAATCATCAAGAAATATTTGGAGAGTATTTAGAAGATCATTTTTGGCCATGGAGGAGTGAATGATGAAGAAATTTTTTTTTTTAATTTAAATAAGGAGTGACTGACTTTCCAAGGGCAATTTGGTCATTTTTATATTTTAATTTCATTAAATTAACATTAAACTTTATGTTAGCCTGTCAAATTTGCACACTTAAAGTTTAATTAAAACATGCCACATGTATCAATAATAATTAAACATATTTCATAACATTTATATAATATGAATATTATTTAACTATTCAAATATTTAACATTTAAATATCTAAATAATTAATTATTATAATTATTATTATATATGTATTTTTATTTACATTAAATAAAAAATACATATATTAATGGCATGTGTCAAAATCTCATTTGACAACTAATTAATATGTATCTAATCAAAATATATATCAAATACAAATACATAATAATTATGATTGACCAAAAATGCCCTTATGCATGTGTTTTCATTTAACCGTTTAAACGATTCAAATTAACTAATTTAATCTAATGAAGTATTATGAGTAATCTGTATTATACATAATGCGTTGCCCAAGTGCTCAACGAGTACACTTCATATAGTGGAACTCTCTAAGTTTAGGTTTATCAGTCACGAAATCTAATTTCATGTCCATAATTCACCTACTCATGAATTATGACGACCACAGATAATCTCGCTAAACTATGCATGTAGAGGTATTGCACACGTATAATCCCTCTGTCACAGGCTATCTATATTATACCTGGGATATAGTTAAGAACGTCAAATCTTTATGGTATAATATAGTCGACTTTCAAATTTACGATCTATAAATAACACTCGGAACTGATTTCCGATGTTATACCACGGCCATGGATTTACTAGATCACAAACATGTGTATGATGCATATGCCATGTACACAGGACTGACGGATTTTATCTTGATATGCATAGGATATCATGAGCATCAGTCCACACCCAACGAACAGGCGGAGGTGTGATATAAATAGATCGGTGACGTGACTGCCATCAAAGTATGGAAGATAACTCATATATGCACAGTGGTATCTCAAGTCGAAAGACCACTATGCTGGCTCAACTCGAGAAGATTCCTATTGACGTTGGTGTATCATCTATTAGGAAATCTTCAGTGAGTCATTCAGTGTTTATCAAATAAACACCTATATGTCTATACGAGTCTCCTGAGACTCATGGTTCATTAGGATAAACCATCGGACCAAGTCACAATATACGACATGTACTGGTCTCAACAGATTTTACTAACCAACCCATGTTAGTAAATCTTAACCAGGAATTTTATTTAAGGATATACAACTTATAGTGACGCTTCCGAATGTCAATTACAAACTACGTTGTAACTACGCACTACAATATAAATCCTAGGGTCTTTGTCTAATATACACGTATCACAAAATCAAATTTAGTTTCAATCTAATCATAATTAGATATATAATCGCAATTAGATCGAATATGTATATAAAAGACAAGAGGTGCTACCAATAAATAAGTAAAATTATGGAATATGGAATTATTCGTATTCAAGAATCAGACATAAATACGATCTGGATTGGCACTCCGAGCACCAACCCTAACAGCCATAGCAGATGATGCTACACAAGAGGAACATGAGACTCTGCAAAAGTGGAGAGATGATGATAGGATGGTCAAATCATATATTCTCAGTTCCTTAGAACCAGAGTTTATGAGGTAGTATTTTGGATTGCGTGACGCATATATTATGATGATACGGTTGCGAGAATACTTTATGAACCAAGAACAGGTCTCGGTTCATAAAATTGCAATAGAACTATTCCATGCAAAACTTGAAGATGGACAGGCTGTGAGCCCTCACGTGCTTCATCTGATTGATTTGATCGAACAGTTAAGGTGCTATAATTTCCCTCTCAATGACACTTTAGGACGAAGTGTCATACTTTGATCTCTGCCACCATCATATCGTCAATTTATTATGTATTTCAATATGAATGGTATTAGTTGTTCTTATCAGGAGCTACATAAGATGTTGTAAACTGCGGAGGAAGATTTAAGGAAGGAAGTACCGACTCGTCCTCCTAAACCCACTGCTCTTCCTAATTCCTCCCAATCTAAACAGAAAGGGAAGAAGAAGAAAGGTAAGAAAAAGAAGGGTACAAATCTTCCACCATAGGGTAAGATAGCTAAACCGAAAAGAGCTGCCGAAGATAAATGCCACCACTGCAGCAAGATCGGCCATTGGAAGAGGAAATGTCCTGATTACCTAGCCCATATTAGAAAGGAAAGAGCATCTACTTCAGGTACTTTTATTTTTCCCATTATTGATATCTCATTAGCTTATGAAGCTATGTCGTCCAGATGGATTTTGGATTCTGCTTGTCCAATTCACATTTGTAATTCATTGCAGGTGCCAAAGAAAAGTAGACGGCTAAAATCTGGGGAGATGCGGTTGCGTTTCGGGAGTGGTGACTCTATGGATACAGTTGCTATGGGCTTATGAGAGATTCCCTTACCCAGTGGGAGCCTTTTTTTATATGACTACTTTTTTATATCGAGATGTGTTGCGAACATTGTGTCTCTTTTTGTATTAGATACTGAAGGATATAATATAAATATTAAGAGTCGTTCTTTATATTTATATGATAGATATAATGTTCAGATCCTTGTTTTTCCAAATGATCATGGTCATTACATTTTGCATACCTCACAAGATATCTTTAATGCTGTAATTAATAAATGTAAAGTATCTAATATAAATAATATTGAACCGTGGCATATGAGGTTGGGTCATATAGGCATGAAACGCCTAACCCAGTTGGTTAGGAATGGTTTGATACAAGATCTTACCATTGAACCTTATCCAACTTATGAATCTTGCATTTGGGGTAAAATGACCAAAGCCTCATTTTCGAGTGTAGGACACCGAGCCACTGACTTCTTGGAACTAATACATTCTGATGTATGTGGTCCCATGAGTCACACTGCTCACAATGGTTTTTCATACTTCGTTACCTTTACCGATGATCTGTCACGATATGTTTATGTTTATTTGATGAAATCGAAATCGGAAACCATTGAAAAGTTCAAAGAATTCTGAAATAAAGTGGAAAAACAAACTAGTAAAAATATTAAATGTCTACGATCTGATCGATGTGGTGAATATATGATTGGTGAGTTCACCGATTATTTAAAGGAGAATGGAATTCTCGCTCAATATACTCCTCCGGGTTCTCCACAACATAATGGAGTGTCCGAAATGAGAAATAAGACTTTATTGGATATGGTTCAATCGATGTTTAGTTTTACAAATTTGCCCTATTATTTATGGGGTTATGCTCTTTTAACTACTGCTAATCTTTTGAATAAGATTCTTTCAAAGGATGTTCCTACATCTCTATATCAGATATGGACCGGTAGGAAACCGAATCTTAATTATATTAAGATTTGGGGCTGTCCTGCCTATGTCAGGATGACTCGACAAGATAAGCTTTCGCCTCGAGGGCAAAAGTTTAGGTTTGTTGGATATCCTTCTAATATGAAATGATATTTATTCTATGATACCGAGCATCAAAATGTGTTCGTAGCTCGCTTCATAAAATTTTTGGAGGTAGAATTTTTGTCTGAAGGACGTAATCATAGACAGGTTAAACTTGATGAAGTAAAACCTGGAACCAATGAACCATTGGAGGAACCTGTAGTTCAAATAGATGATGAACCTTCAAGACACACACTCTGTCGGTCCCAAAGAGTGTCTAGACCTCTTGAACGCTTGTATTTGATACAAGAAAAGAGTCTAGATGTTATCTTAATCGAAGAGACCGACCTTTATACCTATAGAGAAGCGATGTTGGACATCGACTCCGCGAAGTGGCAAAAGGCCATGAAATCAGAGTTAGACTCTATGCATCAGAATCAGGTTTGGAACTTGGTTCCTCTTTCTGAGGGAATTGTTCCTATTGGTAGTAAATGAGTTTACAAGTGAAAATGTGGGCCTAACGGAAAGGTTGAAATCTTTAAGGCCAAAACGGTAGCTAAAGGTTACACGCAGTGACCTGGTGTCGACTACGATGAAACTTTTTCACCAGTTGCGATGCTAAAGTCTATAAGGATTTTATTGTCTATTGCTGCTTACCATGATTATGAGATTTGGCAAATGGATGTCAAAACGGCTTTTCTAAATGGGTTTCTTGATAAAGAAATCTATATGGACCAGCCAGAGGGTTTTGTATCCAGCGAAACCTCATACATGGTTTGTAAGCTTAAGAAGTCCATTTATGGATTAAACAAGCTTCGTGAAGTTTGAATCTTTGATTCGACGAGATTATTAGATTGTCTGGTTTTCTCAAGAATACGAAAGAATCCTGTGTGTACTAGAAGGCCAATGGGAGTATGATTATGTAATCCTAATCATTAGGAATGATGTAGGAATGATGCAAGGCGTCAAAGCTTACCTCTGTAAGAATTTCTCTATGAAAGACCTAGGTGAAACTTCTTATATCTTGGGTATAAAGCTCTATGGGATTGAGAAATGAAGCTTATTAGGTTATCTCAATCAATGTACATAGATAAGATCTTAGAATAGTACAATTTTGCTAACTGTAAGACAACAAATATACCGTTCAGACATGTCATTCATCTTTTGAAGAAGATGTGTCCACAAACAGAAGATGAGAACACTAGAATGTCTCATCAGCCTTATGCTTCATATTTGGGTAGCATTATGTATGTCATGTTATGTACGAGGCCTTATATTAGCTACGCGGTTAGTGTAACCAGTAGATATCACTCCAATCTAGGAAATGACCATTGGATGGTTGTTAAACATATTCTGAAGTATCTCAAAGTTACTTATGATAAGTTTATCATTTATGGAGGAAATGAATTGCATGTTAATGGGTATACGAATCCCGATGATAGAAAGTCTACATCAAGATTCGTATTTACCCTTAACGGAGGTGCAGTTTGTTGGAAAAGTTCCAAACAGAGGTCTACAGCTTATTCCACCAAAGAGGTGGAATATATTGGAGCTTCTGAAGCTACAAAAGAAACTGTTTAGCTTAAGAAGTTTATCACAAAACTGGGAGTTATCCCAAGTATCGAGAATTTGATTTCGTTATACTGTGATAATACTGGTGCCATTGCGCAAGCAAAAGAGCCGAGGGCGCATCAAAAAGTGAAACATGTGGAAAAAAAGTACCACATCAATTGAGAGATTGTGTCGCAAGGTGACATTGTCGTGTGCAAAGTTCCCAATGAAGATAATGTAGCAGACCCGCTCATGAATGCCATACCTCTGAAGTTATTTGATAATCATGTGGAGTTTATGGGTATTAGATACAATCGATATTGGCACTAGAGTAAGTTGAAGATTTTATTATGGTTGGTGCTCTGAGCGTCAATTTCTTATGTATTTCCCTGTAAATACTTTTGTATATATATTATTAATGAATAAAATAAATAGTTTCTATATTATAAATTCTTTTATTATATGGTAAAGACGTAAATGACCATAGAGCGATTGGTTATAATACAATTGTAAAAGCGTCGCAACTGACATTGAGCAGTATTATAACAGTATCATTCTTTAACTCTTTCTGGTCAATGTTTACAATTACTTGGTTAGTATGTGATGAGTGGTAAATCTATCACTATTTCCCACTCATCTATCACTATTTCCCACTCATTTAACCTAATATTTTGTATAGTTTCTTGAGTTTTGTGAATATTTTGATGTGTTTTGTGTTATTTTGTAGATAAATAAAGTTTCAGGACATTCTGGAGGTAATTTGGAGCAAAACATTGAAAATTAGCAAAAAGGGCAAAATGGTAATTTGGGCACGTCGCGACGCCCAAACCCTTGGCGTCGCGACGCCTAACGTGCGCCGAGTACTTGCTAACGTGCGCCTGGTCCACGTGTAAGAATCTGAAAAGTTGACTTTGCTAACATGCGTCATGCCACGTGTCAACATCACAACCGATCTGCTAAAATGCGCATGCCACGTGTCATCATCCTAAGATGCTGACAATCATCATATATGCTAAAATGCACCTACTATATGTCGAAATCTCAGCGGATCACGCTAACATGCACCTGGACACGTGTCGCCATCACATGTTGCCTACATCAAAAAGTCAACTGCCGACATAACATTGCCACGTGTCACGATCTCGCGAAGCCAAGCCAACACGTGTCAAAAATCTACGCGCGTCGCGACGCCCAACCTCTTGGCGTCGCAACGCCCAGAGCCCACCGAGGCCTATAAATTGAGCTCGAGATTTCAGTTTCAGTTGTATCATTCTCTCTCATTTCTTGATGTAAATAGGGAGTCTTCTCTCTAGTTTCTTTTAATTTAAGTTTTGTAATTAAATTTTAATTACGTTCTGTAATAATAGTAATTTACTTTCTTTATTTTTATAATTTTTACTATTCACCCTGAGGAGGTAACTTCCCCCTGCTATGGTGAAAGGTAATTCTTTTACTATTGCTATTTAGATTAATCTCCCTTTAATATAATATATAAACTATTTAAAATTTGACTTAAAAAGGATACCGTCAGATTGGTCGGTTGGTAATTTATTTTAATCTGGTTTAAACCTGACTAATCAAGGATACGTCAGATTGGTCGGTTGGTAATTAAATTTTCTTACCGCCTTTATGGCTGGTTTATTTTGGTTCCGCCTTTATGGCTGGTTTATGGACAAATATTACCGCCTTAATGGCTGGTTGGACTTAATTTGACTTAATCAGGTTACCGCCTATATGGCTGGTTGGGAAAATTATCACAAATATATATATATTATATTAAGAGAGATATCTAAATAGTAAATAGTAGAAGTTAATTCCTTTTACCTTAGCATTTTATTTTATTGCATTTATCTTTCCGCATTTACTTTTTAGTAATTTTACTTTATGTCTTTTAAGTTTTTACTAGCCCTAGCTATGTGTTGTAACTAAGTTAGTTATCTAGGGTTGTGATGAAATCTAATATCACCGGTTAATAAGGGGTTAGATTATAGTTTGGGTAATATAATGATTTATTTATTGAGTCTTAATCTTAATGCTTTTTATTAACTGGCAACTAATAAAATTGACTAGGTAAACTTAAAATGAACTAGACATAGGGATTTTAAGTTTAAGACCTTTGACTCAATAGCCCACGATCTTCCTTAAGGATAGATAACCCTTTAATAGATTTCATTAGAGGATAGGAATATACCTGTCGGGCGGGGGTAGCTAAATTGGAACTTAATCTTAATGAATCCGTGTAATTTGGTTGACATAGACATATGGTTCAATTAGGTTATACTGGGTATTTGTAATTGACCATCGGAAGAGCCTTTTACATAATTTAGTGTTCCAGGTTAATAAATCAATATATAACCCAACTAAAAGATAACCACTTCATCTTTAAATAATATTGGAAAGATTCACAACCCTAGATAGTTTTAATATTGAATTTTCTTAAACCTACTTTCGAACAATTTTATTTACTTGTTTTTAAATTTAGAATCGTCACCATTTCAAATCAATCAAACAACTTGTTAGATACTAGTAATCATTTGACCTCATAAAATTAATAGCTTAGGTATTAAGTCCTCATGGGATCGATACTTTTTATACTACTTGAACGATACGTACACTTGCGTTATACGTGTGTGTTTACGCCGGTCAAGTTTTTGGCGCCGTTGCCGGGGACTTATTTATCTTTCACTATTAGTTTTAAGGTTAGATACCTTTACTTGAATCTAATTTTATTTTTACTTATTGTTTTTGTTTTCTTGTGTTTCAGGTTCTCATAAACTTCATGAGATGAACCAGAAGCTTTGAACTACGACTGCTTGACCCGGAAATTGAAAGAACCATCAGACAGTTGAGAAGGGAAAGGCGAGAAGGCCAAGAAGCTTTAGTCAACATGGAACTTGAACCTTTGGAAGTTGCACCACCAATTCTTATTCGAGACAGAACCATTCTGGTGGTTGACAGACTCATTTCATGTATTTTACTTCCTCTCTTACCACCAAATGCGGGTGACATCAAAACATGCATTCAGATGATTCAGCAGTCAGTGCAGTTTGGGGGGAATGCAACTGAATACCCTAATGCCCACATCAGCAACTTCCTGGAAGTTTGCGGCACTTTCAATTACAACCGAGAAGCTGAAGAAGAAATGCGACTGCGTGTTTTTCCATACTCATTGAAATACAGAGCTAAATCTTGGCTACATTCACTACCAGCAGGTTCCATCACAACTTGGAACACTTTAGCCACCAAATTTCTTGCAAAGTACTTTCCACCAGCCAGAACCGGAAAGCTGAGGAATGACATCACATCCTTTGTGCAACAAGACTCAGAAATTCTCTACGAAGCTTGGGAAAGGTACAAAGATTTGCTCCGGAAATGTCCTCACCATGAGATTCCAAAATGGCTTCAAGTCCAAACATTCTATAATGGACTTTCTGGAATAATGAGAACCACAATCGATGCTGCTGCTGGAGGAGCTTTGATGGCAAAAGGAGAAGATCAAGTCTGAGACCTAATTGAAGAAATGGACAACAATAATTCCTTGTGGCCAACAGAAAGGAGCATGATCCAAAGAATTGCAGGAATTTATGAAAGTGGAGCCAATTCAGCAGTCAGTGCCAAACTGGATCAAATATGAAAATTCATAGAGACTCTTACCATTGGATCCACAAGTTCACCATATGGAGGAGAACCAGAGTCGAACCAACTTGAAGAGACGGTGAATTTTGTCAAAAATTTCAACAGACATGGGAACAATCCATATTCCAACACCTACAACCCAAGATGGGAAATCATCCCAATTTCTCATTGAGCAACAATTTAGGGCAATGAAATATCCACCACCTGGATTCCAGTAACAGAACAAAGGCCAGGAGCATGCAAATGAACCAGGAATAGCAGAAGTGCTGACTCTGTTAAAAAGGTACGATGCTATGTTTCAGAGCCAATCTGCTTCCATCAAAGCACTGGAGAATCAAATCGGAAAACTGGCCAATGCTCAGAGTTACAGACCGCCAGGTACCCTTCCTAGCAACACAGAACCAAATCCAAGGAACATGGGAAATGAGCAGTGTCATGCCATCATGTTAAAAAGCGGTACTGAAATCAACAAAGATGTTGGAGCCAAAACAACTGCTGAGGAAGTTCCAAAAGAAACAGGGCAACTGACGGAGGAAAAAGAAGCAAAGAAAAAGACAGATCACTCCACCTCCACCTTTTCCTCAGCGCTTTCAGAAAAACAAACTGGACAAGCAGTTTGCTCGTTTCCTGGAGGTGTTCAAAAAGCTGCACATCAACATTCAATTTACAGAAGCCTTGGAACAAATGCCCAGCTATGTCAAATTCATGAAGGACATTCTTTCACGAAAATGGAGATTTGGAGATTACGAGACAATAGCATTGACAGAAGAATGTAGCGCCATCATTCAGAGGAAACTTCCCCCGAAGTTGAAAGATCCTGGCAGTTTCACCATTCCTTGCGTCATAGGAGAACATAAATTTGGTAAGGCTTTATGTGATTTAGGTGCAAGTGTTAACTTGATGCCTTTTTCTATTTTCATGAAACTGCAGGTTGGAGAAACAATGCCCACCTCAGTCTCTCTACAACTTGCTGATAGAACGCTCGTATTTCCAAGAGGCGTAGTTGAGGATGTGCTGGTCAAGGTTGACAAATTCATTTTCCCAGCAGATTTTATTGTCATTGATATTGAGGAAGACGCAGACATGCCAATCATCCTCGGGAGATCATTCTTGGCTACAGGTCGAACCATTATTGATGTACAAAAAGGAAAATTAACCATGATGGTACATGACCAAGAAGTAACATTCAATGTTTTCAAGGCCATGAATTTCCCAGATGATGAAAAGAATGAGGAATGTTTCAGACTTGATGTGATACACAGTACCATTCAGAACTCCAATGCAATGCAAAGTTCTACTGACAAACTTAAAACATGTCAATTACCTGTGGAGCTTGAAGATAAAGCGTATTTTGCACTGAAAAGTCAATTCTTGCACTACAAGCAACATAAGAGAAAAAGTTCCACCACTTTAACGAATTGGAGGAATTTCACAATCAACCTTTTGAGGATGCCAAATTGTACAAAGAAAAGGCAAAGAAAAGACATGATGAGAAGTTAGTGCGCATACAACTGGAACCAGGGCAGAAGGTACTGTTAAATAAATCAAGGGTGAAATTCTTCCCATGGAAGCCAAAATCACGGTGGTCAGGTCCATTTATGATCACCAAAGTTTTACCAGATAGAGCCATTGAGATACATGATCCTGACTCTAACAAAACTTTCAAGGTTAAAAACAAGCGTGTTAAGCACTACTGGGAGAATCGTTTGAGCGACAAAAAGAAAGTGTCACACTTTCAGATCCAGCCTAACGATCAAGAAGTCAAGTCTAGCTGACGACTTTAAACTTAGCGCTCGCAGGGAGGCAACCCATGCAATCTGTGTATATATTGTGATCTGGTGTGTTTTATTTTTGGGTGTTTAGTTTTTGCAGATTAAGACATTTCAAGATGGAAGAAGCTCTCGCAAATCTTCGCAAGTAATTTTCTT
Organism: Zanthoxylum bungeanum; assembly: GCA_019454045.1. Lineage (NCBI taxonomy): Eukaryota > Viridiplantae > Streptophyta > Magnoliopsida > Sapindales > Rutaceae > Zanthoxylum > Zanthoxylum bungeanum. The sequence goes on along the minus strand of SKCR01003770.1, from coordinate 47,762 downwards.
CTCTCCCTCAAAAATCTTTGATAAAAGTCTACAAAGCTCGCTTGGAACGGATGAGGTTACTGATGATCAAATGTATTCCTACTGACATTCGTTGGATTATTGAAGCACGAGTTTGATTGGCAGGTGAGTCTTCTGAATCTTTTATTTCACATCTACCTGGTTTAGGAAGGAGCACATATGCTAAAAAGAGAATAGCCAAAAGAATGTGTGTTTGTTATAAATGTGCTCGTATGTTTTGTGATACTCGTTGTCGTTCTTTAGGAATGGTGTCTAATACCCGCGACGATAAGATTAATTTCATTAAGGATGATTTGAGTAATGAGTCTTTGGATGACATATCTAAAACTCTTGAAACGCATCCCTGTGAATTTTTGTATCACGAAATTCGCAGATTACATACACAATTCCAAAAATAAAGACAACAGTTAAGTCTTGGGAATCTGACTCAAAAAGACACTGTTTGCCAATTTATAAGAAAATTGGATGGGAAACTTGTCCCTGACGCATAGATGTCAATCAAGCTGTAAATACCTGTAAATATTATATCTCTTTGTCTTTTCCTAATAATTGTGATTTATTTTTTTGTTTTCTTTTATTTTCTCCGACAGGATCCAGACCTTTTTTTACTATCACGATTTATTTTACTGTTTAACTAATAATTGTCATTTGACAGGTACTAGTGCTATTATTTTACTCACCCTTTTCAGGTATTATAAATTCAACTCATCATTGCACTTTTGAAGACATCCAGAGTAAAATATGGAAGCCACTTCAAGAAGATGAGTTGAAAACATCTGTGTGTTTTGCGGTAGTAGTGTTAGTACTAAACCACAATACATAGAAGCAGCACAGGAGTTGGGTCGAGTCTTAGCTGCAAGGAATATGCACTTAGTATATGGTGGAGGCAATCTTGGACTAATGGGGATCGTTTCAAAGGCCATACATGAAGGAGGCAGTAACGTTTTAGGAATCATCTCAAAACCCTTGGTAGAGGCAAATCTTATTGGATCATCAAACGGAGAGGAACTGATCGTGCCAGGTATGTCTGAACGACTGGTAGAAATGATTAATCGTGTTGATGCCTTTATTGCTTTGCCAGGTGGCTTGGGTATATTGGAGGAAATTTTTATAGTTCTATCTTGGGTGAACTTGAACATACACCAGAAACCAATTGGGCTGTTTAACGTAGATGGATTTTATAATTTTCTGTGTGTGTTTCTTGATGATGCCCTAAGAAATGGGTTCGTGTCAAAACCTTTAAAAGAACTCATCTTTACTACCAGAACTGCTCCGGATCTAATAGACCAACTCTTAGCCTATGAACCACAGGTTGACCCTATCCTTTCAAAGATAAATTGGTCCGAGGACGATCGTGGTAAGAGGCTTCGGATTAATCTGGATCTTAACCTTTAATTTCCTGTAGAATTTCAGCTAACCAGGTACTATCTTCTAAACTCTTCATCTACTATTTAAGACATTGTGGACAATGTCTCATTTAGGTTTGGGGGATGGAATTAGTTGATTAGTATCTTGTTTTTAGTTTGTGTGTTATTTTTATTTTTAGTCCTAAAGTTTTCGCAAAATACAAAAATTTGAAATTTTTTCAAAAAGTACAAAAATATTTTGCGTTTTTGTGTTTTTATTTTGACTAAAAAGGTGAAATTGGTAAGAGATAGATGAGTAAAGAGTTTCCACTCATGAGACGTATCTCAAACCTATTTCGAAACAAGTTAATTTTTGTTTATTTCCTTTTGAATTATTTAATTTGTAAATTCTCCATAAAACGGACTAAAATGGATCTTCATATACTCAGTTGACAAGTATTATCAACATACATGGAAACATACGAACATGAGTTGTAATTGAAAAGTTTGTAATATTCAGTGCTCTAGTTTAATTGGAGGAAGCATCTCAAAAAGTGATGGAGTAAAAAAAATATCTGAGATCCGAGTTATTAAGTGTATAAGGGTGTTTTAACACCTAGTGCCCTAAAACCAACTGGTTTGGGAGTCACTGGCCCAAAGCTTGCTACATGGATCAAAGATGCTGCAAAAATATATATATCTGAAGTCTGAGTAATTAAGTCCATAGGGGTGTCTTAACACTTGGTGCCCTAAAGCCAACTGGTTTGGGAGTCACCAACCCAACACTCTCTATATAGATGGAAGATATTGTATATAAATAAAAAAAAAATTCAGAAAAATCAGAAAATTTATTCCATTTCTGCAAAAAGGTGTGAATTCTGATAAAACTTTAGGACAAAAATATTACTCTCTCATCAACTGCACTTATAACTATTGTGGGCAAAAATGAGTTGATTAATATTTTGTTGGCTGTGTATATGGAGAATGGTAAATATAATCAGAGAATTTACTTATTCAGTAATTTAGAATGAAACAAAACAATTAGTAACTTGGAGTAGAAGTTTCACCTGATTAGTCACTAACTTCTTTATTCTCTTTTCTCTTGTCTTTTTGCTTTTGTGTGCATTAGTTTCACTACCTTTTTACTTTTGTAAAATGTTTGTGGGTATCATTGATGTAAACCCTCACGAGACTACAACTCGTCCACTATGGACACCTAGGGGTTTAAAGGCTTGTTGCATACGCTAAATGCAACTGTGATCCCTACGAAAGTGGCTTAGTTAAATTTTATTTTAAATATGTTTATGTTATTTTATGTTTTGCTCGAGGACTAGCAAAATGTTAGGTTTGGGGGTGTGATGAGTGGTAAATCTATCACTATTTCCCACTCATTTAACCTAATATTTTGTATAGTTTCTTGAGTTTTGTGAATATTTTGATGTGTTTTGTGTTATTTTGTAGATAAATAAAGTTTCAGGACATTCTGGAGGCAATTTGGAGCAAAACAGTGAAAATTGGCAAAATGGTAATTTGTTGGCGTCGTGACGCCTAGCGTGCGCCGAGTACTTGCTAACGTGCGGCTGGTCCACGTGTAAGAATATGAAAAGTTGACTTTGCTAACGTGCGCCGTGCCACATGTCAACATCACAGCCGATCTGCTAAAATGCGTCTGCCACGTGTCATCATCCTAAGATGCCGACAATCATCATCTACGCTAAAATGCACCTGCCACGTGTCAAAATCTCAGTGGATCATGCTAACGTGCACATGGACACGTGTCGCCATCACATGTTACAGACATCAAAAAGTCAACTACCGACATAACAGTGCCACGTGTCACGATATCGCGAAGCCAAGCTAACGCGTGGCAAAAATCTACGCGCATCGCGACGCCCAACCTCTTGGCGTCACGACACCCAGAGCCCACCGAGGCCTATAAATTGAGCTCGAGATTTCAGTTTCAGTTGTATCATTCTCTCTTATTTCTTTGATGTAAATAGAGAGTCTTCTCTCTAGTTTCTTTTAATTTAAGTTTTGTAATTAAATTTTAATTACGTTATGTAATAATAGTAATTTACTTTCTTTATTTTTACAGTTTTTACTATTCACCATGAGGAGGTAACTTCCCCATGCTAGGGTGAAAGGTAATTCTTTTACTATTGCTATTTAGATTAATCTCCCTTTAATATAATATAAAAACTATTTAAAATTTGACTTAAAAAGGATACTGCCAGATTGGTAGGTTGGTAATTAAATTTTCTTACCGCCTTTATGGCTGGTTTATTTTGGTTCCGCCTTTATGGCTGGTTTATGGACAAATATTACCGCCTTAATGGCTGGTTGGACTTAATTTGATGTAATCAGGTTACCGCCTATATGGCTGGTTGGGAAAATTATCACAAGTATATATATTATATTAATGGAGATATCTAAATAGTAAATAGTAGAAGTTAATTCATTTTACCTTAGCATTTTATTTTATTGCATTTATCTTTCCGCATTTACTTTTTAGTAATTTTACTTTATGTCTTTTAAGGTTTTACCAGCCCTAGCTATGTGTTGTAACTAAGTTAGTTATCTAGGGTTGTGATGAAATCTAATATCACCGGTTTATAAGGGGTTAGATTATAGTTTGGGTTATATAATGATTTATTTATTGAGTCTTAATCTTAATGCTTTTTATTAACTGACCACTAATAAAATTGACTAGGTAAACTTAAAATGAACTAGGCATAGAGATTTTAAGTTTAAGACCTTAGACTCAATAGCCCACGATCTTTCTTGAGGATAGATAACCCTTTAATAGATTTCCTTACAGAATAGGAATATACCTGTCGTGCGGGGGTAGCCAAATTGGAACTTAATCTTAATGAATCCAGGTAATTTGGTTGACATAAACATATGGTTCAATTAGGTTATACTGGGTATTTGTAATTGACCATCGGAATAGGATTTTACATAATTTAGTGTTCCAGGTTAATAAATCAATATATTACCCAACTATAAGATAACCAATTCATCTTTAAATAATATTGGAAAGATTCACAACCCTAGATAGTTTTAATATTGATTTTTCTTAAACCTACTTTCGAACAATTTTATTTACTTGTTTTTAAATTCAGAATCGTCACCATTTCAAATCAATCAAACAACCTATTAGATACTAGTAATCATTTGACCTCATAAAATTAATAGCTTAGGTATTAAGTCCTTGTGGGATCGATATTTTTTATACTACTTGAACGATACGTACGCTTGCGTTATACGTGTGTGTTTACTCCAGTCAGTAAGTAAACTCGCTAAGACCGATATGTGTCGTATATTGGAATGTTGGATTCTAATGGTTTCTCAATAAACCATGAGTCTCGGGAGACTTGTATGGACACTTAGGTATTTATATCGGATAAACACTGAATGACTCATTGAAGATTCTTAATAGATGGTACACCAACGTCAATAAGAATCTTCTCGGGTTGAGTGAGCATAGTGATCCTTAAACTTGAGATACCACTGTGGATGTATGAGGTGTCCTCCACATTTTGATGAAAGTCACGTCACTGATCTTCTTAGATCAGACCTCCGTCTGCTCGTTGGGTGTAGACTGGTCCTCAGGATATCATGTGTGTATCAAGATAGGATCCGTCAGTTCTGTGTACAGAGCATAGGTATCCATTATGGAATTAGCAATCTGTTAAATCCATGGGCCTGTGGTATATTGTAGAAATCGGTTCTAAGTGTTATTTCAGAGATTTCTAATAGAATCGTCGACAGAATTATACATATAGAGATTTGACGTTTATATCTATATCTCTGGGATAATTCGGATACCTGTGACGAAAGGATTATACATATGCAATGACCACGACCTGTATGGTTCAGAGATTTTATCTGTGTTTATCATAATTTACGGATGGGTAGATTATGGACACGAAATTGGAGCAGTATGCACAATATGACAAGAGATTTCCAAATAATTTAGTATTAAGATCTCAAGCAAAATGATAGCTAGAGACATGGATATCTTGGCATCGGCCAGGACAAGTCTACTAGTTGAGCCCCAAGAATGATTCAAGGACGAATCCTATTTAAGGGGGAGCATTTGTAACGACCGAAAATCCCGACTATTATTACATCATGAAACGAGTGTTACGAAATATAAATTATGTCTGAGCATGTGTACATTCACGGAACGACTTTAAAGATAGTAAGCCCATGGTATTTAGGCCGTAACTTTCTCATCGAACTCCGCTTTTTTTGAATTTTATATCCTTAGAAAGTTGAGATTGAGATCTACAACTTCCGCGTTGAATATTTTTCTAAATTCAGATCAGAAGCAACTCAAAAACGCAGATCAAAATTTCGGATGAATATTAAATCCGGACCTATCCAGAGAATTCCACAACTTTCTCAACAATTCTGATTTTTTTTAAAAAAATCAAAAGTGTTAGTGATCTAAATAGTTCATAGTGTATGTTTGATGCACGAGAGGATTTAAGTCTGAAGTTAGTAATCTAAATAGTCCATAGAGAGAAAACAAAAAAGGTATTTTGTTTGTGGTCTATCTATAGATTCGGTCCATTCTATACTTCTATGACGACCTTGATCCGAGATCGTTCATGCGGTGACATTGGAATGGAGGCACCTTGTATGATGTGATCATATAGGACTGGACTGAAATGAAAATGAACATATTTTAATATCCGTTAACAAAAGAAATTCATTTTATCTACTAGATGGTCATATATGGATTTAATCTTAATCCTGAGTGTACTACGACTCCTACATGGCAGACTATGTCCTTAGATTTACTAAGGTGAGGTTGGTGTAGCATTCCCGACCAATAACTACGTATTTTGGGGATATGGTTTAGTGTGTAGCTGAGAATATTTTACATAGACATGAAATTCACTCATTCTTACGAGAAGTAGAAAAATATCTCTTTTAAGAGTTGATTCGGGACTTGAACAATTTGAGCGTTCAACTCTTCTATTACGAATAGAAAGTTTTATATTCATTATTGTTATGAATTAATTGTTCATTATAGAATCAATGGTGCTTAAGAGACAAAATATTTATGGGGGTATAACGGACTTATGACCCAACTCTATTTATGAGATATTCTTGAAGGGCTATATCCATATGTAGTGACTATATCGATGGACACCGAAGTTGTTCGGCTTATATTTTCCATCTACAGTAACGAGAGTTCAACTTCGAGTTTTTAGTGGAATAATTCGGAGCTAATAATTTATAATATTTGATTAAAGGGTTTAATTAATTTTTTGGAATTATTGGAGCTCGGAACTGTAGGTCCATTTTGTCATCGTGCTAGCTCGATTAACTGTAGAAGACCTAATATAATTAGATTGTCTAAAAATATGCTCACATAACATTTATATATTATTAATAAGATTAATAATATATTTTTTGTCACAAATGAAAATTATATTAAATTTATTTAATATAATATTTTCTAGAATTATTTGATTATGAGATAATCAAATTGTGATTAGAAGATAATCCATTCTAGAGTTATGTCAGTCACCCCGATGTAATTTCATTCCAAGCTGATGTTAGTCACTCTGATGTACTTTCATTCCAAAGTGATGTCTGTCACGCCGATGTATTTTCATTCCGAAGTGATGTCAGTCTCTTCGGTGCAGTTCTATTCCGGGGTGACGTCAGTAACTCCGATGTGCTTCAATTTTGGAGTGAACATCACTTCGATATACTTCCTATCTGGAGTGATCATCATTCCGAAGAGAAGTCAGTGGCCCTGCTAGGCCAAAAACTTCTCAAGACGAAGCATAACAAATGAAAAAGTAAATGGAAAAAAAGATATATGGATTGAAGCAGCTAAATCAACAAGCAAATGAAGCACATGAACGATAGAGCGGCAAACATATAGTAAAATGCAGGTGAAACAACTATTTGTGTGCTACTTATCCTCACTTATTATATATGTGTGTGTATACATGAAGGATAGAGCAACAAGCATATAGTAAAATGGAGGTGAAACATCTCTTGGTATGCTACTTATCCGCACTTTGTGTATGTATATGTGTGTATGTATATATATATATATATCATGTTAGTGGATAATGTTTGGAATGAAGATAATGAACTTTTTTCCCTAAAATAATAGTAGGGGTGGCAGAAAAGTCTGAAGCCCGGCCCGGCCCTGTCCGGGGTGGAAAAAGCCCGGGCCGGGCCTTAAAATGAAAGCCCGGCCCGGCCTAGGCTAAAATAAAAAAAATATAAATAAAAATATATTTTAATATGTTTGTATCATTTTTATTTATTTTTAGCATTTAAATTATTAATTTATCAATGAAACTTGTGTTTTATTTATAATTTGCCAACTATTATTAATAGTGTTTGAATTTAAAATTGGGCTCCAATACATAATGGCCCTTATGCAAAACCCTAATTCGATTTCTTGTCCATATAAACTCAAAAACCCCCCAATCTCTGAATTAGGGGTGAGCAAAATCGGTTTCGGTTCCGCACTAAGTGGAACCGGAACCTACCCAATTAAACAGGGTACCCTATTATTCGGTTCCAATCTGGTTCCGGTTCGGTTCCGGTCCGGTTCCGAATTACCCTATTTTAAAATATTTTAATGAAAACTACATTCCAATACAAGTCCGTAGGAAAAAACGGGGACCAAATCGGAGTGCGGAAGCTCAAGAACAAAAAAAAATGAAATTTTTTAATTCATTTTATCATTAACGCAATTAAAATTCCTATGCTGCTAATGTTATCACTAATTTACTACTTAACTGCAGTTGGGAGAAATGCGACAAGTAGATGAAACACATTGGGTATGGTCACGTACCATTGGCACTCCGACAAGTTCTTGCTTCGCTAATTATTGGACTGCTTTGACATCATGAAATCAAATACATTATTTCAATTAGAGAAAACACACAGCAGAAAGACATTAATGTACAGAAAAAACACATGTATATACACAAGCGGCACAGCCGATTACAACCGGTTCCATGGTCCGGTTCCGGTTCCGATCATTTTGGAATCGGAACCTACCCGGATAAAATCGGTTCCTTCATTTTTGGAACCGGAACCTACCCGATTACAACCGGTTCCGATTCCAAACCCGGAAAACCGGTCCGGTTCCAACCGGTTCCGGGTAGACCCGGAACCGTTGCTCACCCCTACTATGAATACAGTACTCCCAAAATGCAGAAACTCAATTCATTTCCAAAATCCCACAACTTTGCCATCAAATCCCTTTTCTCATTTTTCTCTTCTCTTTCGGAAACCCCAAATACAAACCCATTACTATTCAATTACCTAATCAAAACCCTAAATATTCCCAATTCACGAGCCCTTGAAATCTCAAACAAATACTCTCGTCCTAAGTCCCTTGAAAAGCCTCGGAACGTATGTCAATATTTCCACGATGTTGGGTTCTCTGATACCCACTTTAAATTAATTGTTTCTACAAAACCTCATATTCTATTCTCTGATGTTGACAAAACCCTAAAACCAAAGATCGAATTTTTTCAAAATCTGGGTTTTGTGGGTTCGGATTTGGGTAAGTTTATTTCCAAAAATCCATCGCTTTTAGCTGTTAGTTTAGAGAAAAAATTGATTCCCAGTGCTGATTTTATTAAGAAAATAATAGTGGATGATACTGATAATGAAAATTTCATTCGTGTGGTTAGGAGGTCCGTTTGGATTCTTAGTAGTGACCTGGAGAAATCGGGGTGTTCAAGCAACATTAAATACTTGAAAAGTTGTGGCATCGTTGGGTCTCAGCTGTCAATGTTACTAGTGAGGCAACCTAGGCTATTTTTGGTCACTGAATTTAAACTTAAAGACCTTGTTTCCCGGGTTTTAGCTATGGGATTTTCGACTAACTCAAGGATGTTTGTTTATGGATTGTATGCACTTAGTTGCTTGAGTGAAGAGACATTTGATAGAAAATTTAATTTTTTTATGAGTTATGGGTTCTCAAAAGAGGAGGTCATGGAAATGATTAGGAATGCGCCTTCATTGCTTAGGAACTCTATGGAGAAGACAAAGTCAGGACTTGAGTTCTTTTTGAAAGAGATTGAATTGGAAAAGGCAGCGTTGGTTCGTGCTCCAGTTTGTTTAATGTATAATCTTGAAAATCGAGTGATTCCTCGATATAGGGTTCTTCAAATTGTTACTTCAAGGAGGATGTTGAAGAAGGAAAGGAGTTTAACCTCAGTGCTGTCATTGAGCGAGGAGACTTTCTTGAAGGAGTTTGTGCTGAGGTTTGGAGATAATGCAGAGGAGTTGTTGCAAGCTTACAAGGGCCAGAGTGTGGGTTCATCTGACAAAGCGAAATCTTGAAACAAGTTTTAATATGCAGACTGTGGTCCTTGAGTCATTAGGAATCCATGTTGCAATGTGAGTTGTTGTTTTGTCTAATACAAACTCTTAATTCTCTTGTATTCTGTCCTTTGAAAGTGAAGGATCTGATCATAGCTGAAAGTTGACGAAAATGGAAAGTTTCTAACATCACACATGGAATGATGTCGTTCAGTGGTTTTTATTTGAGTATCATGAGCTGGTTCTGTGCATTTTAATTTTCGCTGGAATTTGTTTGAGCAACAGAATGTTTGTGTGCTGGAGTAGCATGTAGAAGAAGAGATCAAAGCTATATAGATACTGAGCAGTATAAGGTTTGTGTCAACGTCAGACAAGTGTTTGGTGATTTCTGTTCTGTATCTGCTTGAGATTTTGGGTGATCTTCAATTGAAAATGATTCCAACCCTTTTCTCATGTGACAGGAGGAACATTGTTTGGCAACAGCATATGTCAAATTGAAAACATTATATAGCACTTGGTTTTATTTTGTTTTTATTTTTATAATTTCTTAGAATTTTGAATTGAAGTCATATGAAAATACCTTGGATGCCAATGATAGGGTCGACTATGGTACTCCTCAGTACTGTACCTTATAATTAAATGGCTTCTGATTTTAGATATTTACTAAAACCTATAACCAAAGGTTGAATTTTTTTTCAACATGTGGGTCTCTTGGGCTCTGATTTGGCTGAGTTTGTTTCCAAGAGTCAAATGCTTTTAAGTTTTAACTGTTAGTGTAGTGAAAAAATTGATTCCATGCATTGATGCATTGACATTTTGAAGCGAGTTTTAGTGAATGATAGAAATAGTTTTGGCTTTTATGTAAGGACTCTATGTTGGTATTAGTAAGCAACATTGTATTCTTGAATAAGTTGTGGAATTGTTTGTTCTCGTTTCTCACTGATGCTGAAGGAAGAACCTAGGCTCTCCATTATGGGAATGTCAGAACTTAGAGAGCTTGTTTCTCACACTTTGGATATGGTATTTTCCATTGAGCCTAGGATGTTTGTTTGTTGTCTTTATACAAGTAGTTGTGTGATTGAAGACACATTTGATAGAATTGGAGTTATTTAGGAGTTTCGGGTTTTCGAAGGATGAATTTATGGAAATGTTTAGGAAGGTGCCTGTGTTGGTTTGGATTTCAGAAGAGAAGTTAGGAATAGAGTTGTTCTTGAATGAGATTTGAGTTTTAAAAAATGGCATTGATTTATGCACCCTGGCTTTTGATGTATAGCATTTGAAGGTGAAGTTATACTTCCATACAGTCTTAAAAGTGGTGAAGTCAAAAGGTTGTTGGAGGAGGAGTCTTGTCTTGTTTCTCTTTTTACTACGAGTGAGATTGAATGTTTCCAATATCTTTAAAATATTAACAAATAACAATTAAATTTAGAGTTAGGCATTTTAAAGTTCAGCTCATTTGTCAACCTTAAATTACTGTGATAAATTAATAAGTCGCTAAATTTATAAAAATACATTTAAAAGAACATATAGATCCTACTTGATATATAAATTAATAATATTGGACATAGGGTAGAAATGAGATAATTGTAGGAATTTTAAAATTGAAAAATTAAAGAGTGAAATAAGATTTATTTTTTAGTATAATTTGATAACAAGTTATTGTTATGTCATCAAATCTTCTTTGATTTTTTTTTTTAAAATCCATGATTGATTGAAGATAAATATATGTATTGATCAATTTGGAACTTTGTACTTGAGGATTCTAACCAGTTCCTTCACAGATTGAAGGTAATGGATAAAGGTAAGGATTTAGATGTCATATGGCGCATTGGTGCATTACGAAATGTTCTTAAGTTCTGATGTGATCCAGAATGAACTCTATTTGTTGGTCCAAGTTAACCTGAAGTTGTGGCTGATTGCATGGATTAGCAACGCTGCTATCCGGCTCCTCAGCTCTGGTGTCTGTGGTTGACCGATCAGGTCACCAACCTGCAAAACTCAAACACTGTTATGGTGTGAGTCATAAGACTCAGTAAGTAACTATGCCCATTCCTTGAGTTGCAAACACACACAAGATCTAAATTTTGTTTCTACATTAATTTGAGCTAGTATTTGCTCCTAACTATTTTATGCAACTTTACTATAAATCCTTTTAATCTGGTCATATATGCATTAAATCCTGTTTACTATTCATCTTTTCATACATCCATAATATACTTGTCAAGTTCCTATATCTCTAGTTATCAAATCAATTTCTATTACGCTTCTGTTGCGCTATTCTGATATCTTATTACTTGCCTAGTTACCTTTTCATATTCTAGTTCAGGCATTTATTATAATTATCTTTCTTTTATTTCATTGAAATATCAACAAATCGGATTTATGAGATATTCTTCCTATTAAACAATCATCAACCGTATATATATATATATAATCATATTATCGTACATTACCATTTACAGGAGATTTCTCATATGAAAACATACCATTTATATCAATATCAATCATATGTCAATACGAATCACACATGCATATGGATGTAATAATGCTATCTTGCATTAATATAAGCGGTATACAACTCAAGTAATATCTAAAGTATATGATCTGCAAACATAATTTGTAAACTAAATCCTACTTAACCATGCCATGCTTCTATAATACATGAAAACCTTTTCCGAAACACTTTCTGAAAACTTCTTTCTGAAAACTTTTTACTGAAACCTCTATTTATAAAACTTATGTCTGAAATCATGCTTTGAAAACTGATGGTACTCGAATCTAGTTTCTGAAAACTGTTTACTAAAAACTGAGTTCTGAAATCTGAATACAGAAAATCTGAAAACTATGTACTGAGAGTCTGGAAACTGAAAACTGCTCTACGTTCAGGACCATAACTCAACTAGACGTCTCTCTACACCCAGGACCATAACTCAACTGGGTGTACTCGATGTCCAGGACCATAACTCAACTGGGCATCTAAAACTAGGATTTCGGGACCCTGTAGCCCCTAGTCCTGCTCAAGGATCTGAGAGCGTTCCCTTAGTCCTCCACATGTGCACATGTGTCTACATCCGTCAATTCCAATAGTGTACAACTGGGATGGGTCAAATCCCAAATCAAAAGTATCTGTCAATTCCGAACTATATCTCAAGTTACATACTGGGGTGAGTTTTTACCTCATGCCCCGAAAACCATAAAATTATATTTAAATCTCAAAACTGTAAGAAGACATTTTCTGAAATACATTTTACTCAAAAGCATCTGAAAACTTTTCTTAGAAACACTTTGAGTCTTTAAAATCATTCTTAACTTCTAAAAATTGTAATAAGAATATACATATGCCTGTTGATGCATTTCTACCAAAGTATTTTGCTCCTTATATACTTTCCTTATACCTGCTCGAGTTAACAATACTATATCTCAAATTTCATAACATTAATTTCTAACTTCAGTTTCAGGCTTACACTTCATTCCTGTCACATTTTAAATCATCTCATTCATATAACACAAAATATAATATCCCATGTTCATAATCAATCTACAAGCTTTACCATTCTGACTTTTCACCTTTGTACAAATCATTCTTATATTATAGGCTCGTAAGCTTACACTTTTCAACCTAACTTGTAAACTCTTAACATAAACTTGAAATCACAAATATAAGACATGCCTAAATCATAAGCATAACAAACATGCTAAATACAACTGCATGGTATATAAGTATAACCTATATCGAAGTTACATTTTTATGTCTATCTGTAAGTACAATCAAAAAAATATATACTTATACTTAATACATAAGCATAATCATTTCATATACTTAGTTTGGATTTATATTATAAACCATGCATCATTTAATTATCTAAGCATTATACCTATTTAATACTTGTCATTACCTTTTTTTTTTTTTTTTTTTTTTTTTTTTGGAAACGATAGAAACCCCGCCACCAAACCACCCATTTTGGGCCGCGGCGCAGGTAAAACCACCGGCTGTCCCAGACTCTTACAAGAAGTGCACCCCCTGGATTCGAACCCAGAACCTCAAGGTGAGATCCTGAACCCTACACCACCAAACCACACCCCTTGGGGACACTTGTCATTACCTCTTCACGGAAATACATACAACCATAGTTCATCATCTCCTGTTTTTATCGGTTACTATTTCTCATTAAACATATGAATTCATTATCTTTAATATCACTTTTGGTCACAAGTAATCAAAACAATCCCAGCCATATTTATTAAATATTCAACTCATGCCATAAACTATATCAAACATAAATACACACTTATTTCCCTAGGTTCGGCCATGCCTAGAAATTTATCTTCTCGACAATAATATTAAATCTAAGATATTAGCGGACTCTACATAATATTAACATCATCGTATAATTTCCAATTTACAAAATTTCATATTCAAGCTTCTTATTTTACTTATATTATCACCAATCATAGCTTTCAAACACTTGAAAAATATTCATCTTTCAGTACTTCTTAGGTTCATTAAGACTAAGTTTATCATAGCTATTCCAATACCTAAAACAGCTTTGCTTATACTCCAATATCTACAGCAAATTGAAGCATCACTAATTGTACCATAATCGTCATCATAAAACAATCACTTACCAAAAGACATACCATAAGCCAAATTAACTGACCTTGCTATAACCATTATCAATAAAGTTTTTATATCCCAAATTAGAGATTAAGTTTAACTTCAAAAATGATAACAATACTAAAACTAATCCATCACAGTAAGTTCATATGTACAGATCATAAATGATTAAAGGATCAATCAACGCAAGCACGTTCAAATAGAAATAATTTCAGAAAAATGTTTGTGAACAGATTTAAACGAATAATATTATTAATAAAATCAATTATCATATTTTTATATCTACCAAACAGACCAAAATCAACTATCAATCATTCTTAATAATTTCTTCAAAATTTCTAGGGTTCCGTTTTATTTTTCCCCAATTTACTAGGGTTACTGCCGATTCTATTTCTTCCCCTAATCAAAACTTCTTTCAATTTTAAGGTTAAGGTTAATTTATATTACTCTGATATATATTTCTTTTTCGTTCTTAATTCATAATCAGTTTTACTTATACAAAGCAAGGTAAACCCATAAACACCCAAACACAAGGAAATCATAACAATAGTATACTTACTAATCAATCATAACCTTACGCGTCACGACGTCTAACCGTGCGCCGAGGGACACGTGTCAGAATCTGAGAAATTGGACTTGCTAACGTGCGCCGACCTTGCTAACGTGCGTCGTGCCACGTGTCATCATCACAGAAGATCAGCTAAAATGCGCCGTCTACCACGTGTCGAAATCTCATTGGACCAAAGCAAGCGCGTGCCACGTGTCGAGTTGTCATTGGACCGAATCACCGGTGAATCACATGGTTCCACTTGTTAATCTCTCATTGGACCAATCCTAAACGCGTGCCACGTGTCAGAATCTGAGAAATTGGACTTGCTAACGTGCGCCGACCTTGCTAACGTGCGTCGTGCCACGTGTCATCATCACAGAAGATCAGCTAAAATGCGCCGTCTACCACGTGTCGAAATCTCATTGGACCAAAGCAAGCGCGTGCCACGTGTCGAGTTGTCATTGGACCGAATCACCGGTGAATCACATGGTTCCACTTGTTAATCTCTCATTGGACCAATCCTAAATGCGTGCCACGTGTCAGATGATCATTGGATCGAAAGCTCAGCCAATCACCGTGTGCCACGTGTCGTCTTCTCATTGCACCACCTTTACCGCGTGACACGTGTCATCACCAGATTCTGCCGACAATGCACGTGGTCAAAATCCGCGTTGACTGAAAACGCGTTCTGGCGTCGCGACGCCAAGCACTTCAGCGTCGCGACGCCAGAAGCCGAAACTGCCTATAAATTCAGCTTCTCTTCACTTCATTTGGGTGCTTTCCTTGGGAATTTTTTCCCTGATTTCATAGGAAGCATCTAGTTTTGTAATAATAAAATTATGTATTTTTATTTTTAGTTTTTATTACTGCTTTTTATTTATTTACTTTATGTTTGTAGTTAATTTACCGCTGGGGTAAAATGTGAAACCTTTAATATAATTATTTAGGTAAATCTCACTTAATTATAATATTTAAATTATAATTTAACGGATTAATTAATGTCAGACTTTATTACCACCTATATGGCTGGTTTAAATATAAATTACCTTACTGCCTATATGGCTGGTCTTTATGTGATAGATAATTACCGCCTATATGGCTGGTGTAATTGGACTAAATGGATTACCGCCTATATGGCTGGTTTTAAATGTTTAATATTATTAATTCCTGAGAAAGTAGAATATAAAATAATTTATATTTATAATAAGTGAGATTCCTAGATAAGAAATATTAATTGTGGATCCTCTAACCCCAGCATTTTATTTTATTCTAGGGAAGTGATGAAACACAATATCCACATTTAATAATTGATTTTCTTTTTATGGGTAGTTCTTTAGTTTGTTTATTGAGTCTTAAGCTTAATGCTTCTTGTTGTCTGATCACCAATAAGATTGATTTGGTAAACTTAAAATGAACTAGACATAGGGATTTTAGGTTTCAGCCTTAGATTCAATAACCCACGATCTTCCTTGAGGATAGATAACCATTTAATAGATTTCCTTACAGGATAGACATATACCTGTCGGGCGGGGGTAGCCACAATTGGAACTTAATCTTAATGAATCCAGGTAATTTGGTTGACATAGGAATATGGTTCAATTGGGTTATACTGGGTATTTGCGTCTGACCATCGGAAGAAGCTTTTGCATATCATCGTGTCCAGGTTAGCAAATTGATTTATTACACATAGATAAGAGAATCAATTCATCTTTATAATAATATTGTGTGGAGTCACGACTCTAGACCTTTGAGTATTTTCTTTTATTTTCCTTAGTATTTTCTTCTGAGTCTGTTTTTATTTTTATTTTGTAAAAACCACATTCAACCAACCAAAAGCAATCAATTTCCTTCTCCCTATTATTAGATACATGTAAATAAATAGAATCAATAATTAATAACAACAATAGAAATTAAGTCCTCGTGTGATCGATATTTTTATACTACTTGAACGATACGTGCGTTTGCGTTATACTTGTGTGTTTACGCCGGTCAACGGTGCACGTTAGCAAAGTCAAACTTTTCTCAAATTCTGACTTGTGGACCCGGCGCACGTTAGCACTGTTCGGTGCACGATAGGCGTCGCGACTCTAAGGGCTTGTGCGTCTCGACGCGGCCAAATTATAAAAATGCCATTTTTCTAATTTTCACTGTTTTGGTCCAAATCACCCCCAGAATGTCCTGAAACTTTATTTATCTACAAAATAACACAAAACACATCAAAATATTCACAAAACTCAAGAAACTATACAAAATATTAGGTTAAATGAGTGGGAAATAGTGATAGATTTACCACTCATCAACGTTTTGATGTGTTTTTGTTTATTTTACAGATAAAAATAATATTGGGACTTAATGGAATCAACTCGGGCTAAACGATGAAATCCGGAGAAAAAAATGTCAAAAACTAAAATTTACTGTACGCGTCACGAAGTGCAGTCCTAAATTCCAATTTTGCGTAAGTTTGGTATTTTAGCCATAACTTTTTCATCTGATATCCGATTGAGCTGATTCGAGTTGAAGATTAAAACAGACTCCAAGATCTACAACTTTGAAGTTATAAATATTTTTGAATTCTGAAGTTTTCAAGACCGAAATTAACAAATAATCCAATGTGTTTTGTGTAATTACTAAAGTCATTATAAAAAAAAATGGAAAATGACAATTTACAATTGTCAAACTTCCACAAAACATGCTTGCATGTTTGGTGGAATGTTTTGTGGAGTGTCTTGTGGCATGTTTGGTGGAGTGTTTGGTGGAGGATTTTGTGGCGTGTTTGGTGGAGTGTTTGGTGGAGCAATTGGTGAAGAAATTGGTGGAAGCCTTTAGATTTTCCTATAAATACCAAGCTATTTCATTTGTAATTCTCATGTTTTCCTTAGAGTTTTGTAAGGATTTTAAGGATTGAATCTTGTTTGTATTTATTTTTCAGTATTTAATTTATGTATTTTTATTTTCAGCAATAGTAGTAGTTTCTTTTCTTCTCTTTTATTTTATGTTTAGTAGTTAGATTTCCGATGGGGGAAGGGTGGAGTCTTTATTATTTTAATTTAGATTAATCTCCCTTAATTATAATATGGAAATTATAATTAATATGGATTAAATGTTATACTGCCTTAATGGCTGGTTTTATTTATTTGACATAATGTGACACCGCCTATATGGCTGGTTTTTATGTGACAGATGATTACTGCCTATATGGCTGGTTTATGGAAAAATGATAACACCGCTTTTATGGTCAGGTGGACTTAATTGAAAATTTGACTTAATCAGGATACCGCCTATATGGTAGGTTGGTAATATCAATGATAATTTCTATATTATAATAAGGGAGATTTCTAAATTAGAATTAGTAAAAGTGGATCCCCTAACCCAACATTTTCTTTTTATTCTATGGAAGTAATGAAACACAATATTTAGGAGTTTAATAATTGATTTTCTAATATATTGGGTAATACTTTAGGCTTGTTTACTGAGTCTTAGTCTTAATGTATCTTGTTGCTTGATCACCAATAAGATTGATTTGGTAAACTTAAAATGAACTTGACAAATGGATTTTAGGTTTAGCCTTAGACTCGATAGCTCACGATCTTCCTTGATGATAGATAACTCTTTAATAGATTTCCTTACATGATGGACATATACCTGTCGGGCGGGGGTAGCCACAATTGGAACTTGATCTTAATGAATCCATGTAACTTTGTTAACATATACATATAATTAATTGGGTTAAACTGGGTGTTTGCATCTGACCATCGACAGAGGCTTTTGCATATCTTCGTGTTTGATGAGCGGAAAATATATCAATATTTACCGCCCATTTTACTTAATATTTTGTTTAGTTTCTCGGGTTTGATTAACGTTTTGATGTGTTTTTGTTTATTTTACAGATAAAATAATATTGAGACACAATGAAATCATTTAGGATGAAATGTGGGTCAAATAAGGGCAAAAATTGGACTTGACATATTATTTTGGAGATTGGAAACTTGAAATGGCGTTTTTAACGAAGTGCAGTTTTGGAAATTCCAATTTTACGCATCTGTCATATTTTGGACATAACATTTTACTCCGATATCGGATTGAGCTGATTCAAGTTCCAGATTAAAGAAAACTCAAAGATCTACAACTTTGAAAGATAAACTAATTTCGAATTCTGAAGATGTCATGCCCGAAATTGATAGACCATCCAGAAGTGTGTTGTGTGTAATTATTAAAGTCATTTTCAATCATTTTCAAAGAAAAAAATTATTAAATAAATAATAAAAATTATTAAATCACCACCAAACATGATAAGCAATTAGTGGAGCAATTAAAAATATTTTTGGTGGAACAATTAGTGGAGCAATTAGTGGAGCAATTAATAATGGATTTGGTGGATGATTTGATGGAGGTAAAATTTTGTCTATAAATATCAAGTCATTTCATTTGTAAATTCATACTTTCTTTTAAGGAATTCCTGAAGAATACTAAGAAGATTGTATCTTGTTTGTTTATTTACAGCTTTCAGTAATTAATTTCTGCTTTCGCACTTTCTTTTCTTTACTTTTCAGTTTTTACTTTCCGCAATTTACTTTACGTACAGTACTTTTCTTTCTTTAATTTTCAGTTTTTACTTTTCAGTAATGAGGAGGTAACTCACATTTGCTGGGGTAAAAGGTAAAACTTTTATTACTAATATTTAGATTAATCTCCCTTAATTATAATATATAAACTAGTTAAAATCTGATTTAACGAGGATACCGTCATATTGGTCGGTTGGTAATTATTTAAATTGGTTTTAACCTGACTAAACTGGATACCGCTTGATTGGTCGGTTGGTAATTAATTATTAATTTGACTTAATCTGGATACCGCCTATATGGCTGGTTGGTAATTATCATGCAAAGTTAATATATTATATTAAGGGAGATATCTAAAATAGAATTAATAAAAGTGGATCATTTTACCTCAATATTTTCTTTTATTGTACTTTTACTTTATTTACTTTTCAGCAATTTACTTTCAGCATTTACTTTTCAGCAATTTACTTTTCAGTAATTTACTTTCAGCATTTACTTTTCAGCATTTAATTTTCAGTATTTAATTTCAGCATTTACTTTCCGTCATTTACTTTTCAGCAATTTACTTTTCAGCATTTACTTTATATCTTTTATTTTATTTAAGTTTTTACTAGCCCTAGTTATGTGTCGTAACTAAGTTAGTTATCTAGGATTGTGATGAATTCTAATATCACCGGTTTATAAGGGGTTATTTTATAGTTTGGGTAATTTAAAGGTTTACTTATTAAGTCTTAAGCTTAATGCGTCTTGTTAATTAGTCGCTAATAAGATTGATCTGGTAAATCTAAAATAAACTTGACAAATGAATTTTAGGTTTCAGCCTTAGACTTAATAGCCCACGATCTTCCTTGAGGATAAATAACTCTTTAATAGATTTACTTACAGGATAGACATATACCTGTCGGGCGGAGGTAGCCATAATTGGAACTTAAACTTAATGAATCCAGGTAATTTGGTTGACATAGACATATTGTTCAATTGGGTTATACTGGGTATTTGCGTCTGACCATCGACAGAGGATTTCACATAATTAGTGTTCCAAGTTAGTAAACCGATATATTACACAAAAATGAAATAACCACTTCATCTTTAAAATGATATAAAAGGTTAAGAAATTAAACCTACTTTCGCGCAATTTTATATACTTGTTTTAAATTCAAAATCATCACCATTTCAAATCAATAAATCAATCTGTTAGATACTAGTAATCATTTGACCTCATAAAATTAATAGATTATGTATTAAGTCATCGTGAGATCGATACTTTTTATACTACTTGAACGATACGTGCGCTTGCGTTATACGTGTGTGATCACGCCTGTCAGTCACCCCTTGGTCCGTCTTTTGTAATTTATTCCCATTTCCTAATCTCCTTCCGAAACTAGGTCCACATCTGGTTCTCGGAATTGAGATTCTCTCGTCCACGTGCTTACTTGCATCTTCCACTCCGGGCTTGATACCTTCATAACCGAGGACTTGATATCCTTACCCTAGAGATCGTTCAAAGTCGTTCCCTACAAAGCATGTACTGTTACTAGAGGACTCGGGACTAAGGATGGCAACGGGCCGGGCTCGGGCCGGGCTTATCAAAGCCCGGCCCGGGCCCGTACTGTCATCGGGCCGGGCCGGGCAGGCCCGGTCGGGCTCGGGCCGGGTCCGGGCCTGATTTTTTAATTATAAATAATATTATTTTAAGCCCGAATCCGATTTTTTTATTATAAAAAATTATAAATATAAAAAATTTATTATAAAAATATATATATTTTATGAATTAAAATATTTATTTATTTATTTTAAGCATGGATTCGATTTTTTTATTATAAAAAATTATAAATATAAAAAATTATTATAAAAATTTATATATTTTATAAATTAAAATATTTATTTATTTATTTTAAGCCCGGGCCGGGCCGGGGTCGGGCTTTTTGGGTGAAGCCCGGCCCGGGCCCGTGTTACCCCGCCGGGCCTGGCCCCCCCCCCCGGGCCGGGCCGGGCTTCGGGCTTTTCTGCCACCCCTACTCGGGACCTTGTATAATAAAATCATAATTTTTAAGGTGAGGGTATAATGGGGTGTTTGTATTTTTAATTTATTATTGTATAACAAACTATATATCATAATTTTTAAGGTGAGGAAATAATGGGGTATTAAAAAAATAGTAGGGAGTAAGTGGTAGTTATTGAATTTAGCAGTGGTATTTATAAACCTTAAAACCCTAATTCGATTTCTTGCTCATATAAACTCTTAAAAACTCCAATCTTTGAAGACACTGCTCCCGAAATGCAGAAACTTAATTCATTTCCAAAATCCCACCACTCTGCCATCAAATTCATTTTCTCATTTTTCTCTTCTCTTTCGGAAACCCCAAATACAAACCCATTACTCTTCAATTACCTAATCAAAACCCTAAATATTTCCAATTCACGAGCCCTGCAAATCTCAAACAAATACCCTCGTATTAAGTCCCTTGAAAAGCCTCGGAACGTATGTCAATATTTCCATGATGTTGGGTTCTCTGATACCCACTTTCAATTAACTGTATCTACAAAACCTCAAATTCTTTTCTCTGATGTTGAAAAAACCCTAAAACCAAAGATTGAATTTTTTCAAAATCTGGGTTTTGTGGGTTCTGATTTGGGTAAGTTTATTTCCAGAAATCCATCGATTTTATCTGTTAGTTTAGAGAAAAAATTGATTCCACGTGTTGATTTTGTTAAGAAAATGTTAGTGGATGATACTGATAATGAAAATTTATTTCGCGTGGTTAGGGGATCCGCTTGGTTTCTTAATAATGACCCGGAGAAATCGGGGTTTTTAAGAAACATTGAATACTTGAAAAGTTGTGGCATTGTTGGGTCTCAGCTGTCAATGTTACTAGTGAGGCAACCTAGGCTATTTTTGGTCACTGAATTTAAACTTAAAGACCTTGTTTCCCGGGCTTTAGCTATGGGATTTTCGACTGACTCAGGGATGTTTGTTCATGGATTGTATGCACTTAGTTGCTTGAGTAAAGAGACATTTGATAGAAAATTGGAATTTTTTATGAGTTATGGGTTCTCAAAAGAGGAATTCATAGCAATGATTAGGAGGGCGCCTTCATTGCTTGTGACGTCTACGGAGAAGGTAAAGTCGGGACTTGAGTTCTTTTTGAAAGAGATTGAATTGGAAAAGGCAGCGTTGGTTCGTACTCCAGTTTGTTTAATGTATAATCTTGAAAATCGAGTGATTCCTCGATATAGGGTTCTTCAAATTGTTACTTCAAGGAGGATGTTGAAGAAGGGATGGAGTTTAACCTCAGTGCTGCCATTGAGTGAGGAGACTTTCGTGAAGGAGTTTGTGCTGAGGTTTGGAGATAATGCAGAGGAGTTGTTGCAAGCTTACAAGGGCCAGAGTGTGGGTTCATCTGACAGAGCGAAATCTTGAAACAAGTTTTAATATGCAGACTGTGGTACTTGAGTCATTAGGAATCCCTGATGCAATGTGATTCTCAAGTTGATGAAAATGGAAAGTTTCTAACATCACACATGGAATGATGTCTTTCAGTGGTTTATTTGAGTCTCTGCTTGAGATTTTTGGTGATCTTCAATTGAAAATGATTCCAACTCTTTTCTCATGTTACAGGAGGAACTTTGTTGGCTACAGCGTATGTAGAACTTGGTTTTATTTTATTTTTATTTTTTATAATTTTTTAGAATTTTGAGTTGAAATCATATGCAAATACCTCGGATGCCAATGATAGGGTCGACTATGGTACCCCACAGCATCGTACCTTATAATTAAATGGGTTCTGATTTTAGATATTGACTAAAACCATGTGGGTCTCTTGGGCTGAGTTTGTTTCCAAGAGTCAAATGCTTTTAAGTTTTAACTGTTAAGTGTAGAGAAAAAATTGATTCCATGCATTGACATTTTGAAGCGAGTTTTAGTGAATGATAGAAATAGTTTTGGCTTTTATGTATGGACTCTATATTAGTATTAGTAAGCAACATTGAATACTTGAATAAGTTGTGGAATTGTTTGTTCTCGTCTCTCGCCAATGCTGAAGGAATAACATGGGGTCTCCATTATGGGAATGTCAGTACTTAGAGAGCTTGTTTCTCGCACTTTGAATATGGTATTTTCCATTGAGTCTAGGATGTTTGTTCGTTGACTTTATAGACCTAGTTGTATGATTGAAGAAACATTTGATAGAATTGGAGTAATTTAGGAGTTTCGTGTTTTCGAAGGATGAATTTATGGAAATGTTTAGGAAGGTGTCTGTGTTGGTTTGGATTTCAGATGAGTTTAAAAAAACGGCATTGCTTTACGCACCCAGGCTTTTGATGTATAGCATTTGAAGGAGGAGGAGTCTTGTCTTGTTTCTCTTTTTAGTACGAGTGAGAATGAAATTTGTGGCAAAGTTTAGTGATGATACAAAGGAGTTGCTGATACATAATCTCGATGTGATTCAGTGTTGGTTATGTTTAATTTGCACAACAGGCTCTTGGACTCTCCCTGGAAATTGAGAAAAATTAAACCAAACAAATATCTTTCTATTAAATGGAGCTAGTTATATGAACATTTTGATATCAATACGTTCTATATGAAATTATTATTTCATAAAGCTCAATAAAAATAGATATGTTTTTTTGATTTTTGTACAGTAAATCTCGATAAATTAATAATCTTGAATAAATAATATTTTTATGGATCCTGATATGGGACTAATGTAGAGTTGGCGAATAGGTCGAACTTTGAAAAGTCCAATCATATTTTAATTTTTTTTTTTTAATTTAAATTTGGATATGAAAAAACACCCTAAAAGCATCAATTCAAAATTTATAGTGAAAATCGTCATTACCCAAAGGTTATGGCCCTATGCGGAATTAATCACAATTAATCAAGACAAGTCCTAATTAACGTGTTTATGAAATCTCAATAAGCAACCTTAAGTCGACACAATTAAAAATCAATACAAAATAAAAATAATACTATAAATAAATTCAACACAGCAAATTTGTTGACGAAGTGGAAAACTCGTGTGAGTAAAAAACCACTCTGAATATCTCAACTACCAGCCCAAAATTCACTATATAAGAAAAAACTTACAGCGATGGTAAAAAACTTATGGTGGCAACTTCATCGACTATAGTACCTCTACACTGTAAGAACTTAATGAACTAATCGAGCCCGTACCCCGCGATTTTCTTTAAAACCTCTGAAGTCTCTGAGTGGATCAACTCTACAAGCACGCTGAAACTCCGACTGACAAGAGATTCAAAAGAGTCTTCAAGGTGATGAACAATAAGGTTGAAAATCTAGGAAGGTGTTTAAGCTCAAGACGATATATTTTCAACAGCGGAGGGAAGGTGGTTATATGTTCTTTATACAGGTAGGGTAAAAAGAGAGGCTTCCTAATACCAAATTAGGTTAAAAATGAGTCCAAAATAGCTCAGTTCCGCAAAGGCGTTCGAACGCCACTCGAACGCATGCTCTATGGAAAGGTTTGTTCGAACGCTTACTCAAACGCACCATGAACGTTTGCTTTCTGGAATGTTTCGTTCGAACCCTGACCGGTGTAATCACACGCGTATAACGCAAGCGCACGTATCGTTTAAGTAGTATAAAAAGTATCGATCCCACGAGGACTTATTACCTTAGCTATTAATTAATGAAGCCAAAATGATTACAAGTATCTAACAGGTTGATTGATTGATTGGATTGTGATTTTAAAATTAAAACAAGTAAATAAAATTGGGCGAAAGTAGGTTTAGGAAAATTCAAATTTATAAAACTATATAGGGTTGTGATTTCTTCCAGTATCTCTTTAAAGATGAAGTAGTTATTTTATGTTAATGTAATATATTGATTTACTAACCTGGAACACAAAATTATGCAAAAGCCTCTGTCGATGGTCAAATACAAATACCCAGTGTAATCCAATTAAACCATATGTCTATGTTAACCAAATTACCTGGATTCATTAAGTTCAAGTTCCAATTGTGGTTACCCCCGCCCAACAGGTATATGTCTATCGTGTAAGGAAATCTATTAAATG
Source organism: Zanthoxylum bungeanum (assembly GCA_019454045.1). Lineage (NCBI taxonomy): Eukaryota > Viridiplantae > Streptophyta > Magnoliopsida > Sapindales > Rutaceae > Zanthoxylum > Zanthoxylum bungeanum. The sequence continues at coordinate 22,317 of SKCR01003770.1, read as the reverse complement.
GTTATCTATCCTCAAGAAAGATCGTGGGCTATTAAGTCTAATGCTGAAACTTAAAATTCCTTTGTCAAGATTATTTTAAGTTTACCCGATCAATCTTATTAGTGGCCAGTTAACAAGACGCCTTAAGCTTAAGACTTAATAAATAAACTTTTATATTACTCAAACTATAAAATAATCCTTTATAAACCGGTGATATTGAATTTCATCACAACCCCAGATAATGGGCTTAGCTACGACACATATCTAAGGCTAGTAAAAACTTAAAAATAAAAGACTGGAAAGTAAATAAAGAAAATTACAATAAAAGAAAATGCTAGGGTTAAATGATACACTTTTATCACTGCTGTTATAGATATCTCCCTTAATATAATATATTAACTTGTGTGATATTACCAACCAGCCATATAAGCGGTTACCTAATTAAGTCAAACTAAATATTAATTACCAATCGACCAACCAGGCGGTATCCAAGCTTAGTCAGGTTAAAACCAAATTAAGATTTATTACCAACCGGCCAATATAGCGGTATCATCATTAAGTCAAATTTTAAATGGTGAATATATTATAATTAAGGGAGATTAATCTAAATAGCACTAATAAAAGTTTTACCTTTCACCCTAGCAGGGGGAAGTTACCTCTGACCGGCGTAAACACACACGTATAACGCAAGCGCACGTATCGTTTAAGTAGTATAAAAATATCGATCCCACGAGAACTTAATATATAATCTATTAATTTTATGAGGTCAAATGATTACTAGTATCTAACAGGTTGTTTGATTGATTTGAAATGGTGACGATTCTAAATTTAAAAACAAGTAAATAAAATTGTTCGAAAGTATGTTTTAAGAAAATTCAATATTAAAAACTATATAGGGTTGTGATTTCTTCCAATATCATTTTAAAGATGAAGTGGTTATCTTAAAGTTGGGTAATATATTGATTTATTAACCCGGAACACTAAATTATGTGTAAGCCTCTGTCGATGGTAAGACACAAATACACAGTTTAACCCAATCGAACCATATGTCTATGTCAACCAAATTATCTGGATTCATTAAGTTTTAGTTCCAATTATGGCTACCCCCGCCCGACAAGTATATGTCTATCCTGTAAGGAAATCTATTAAAGGGTTATCTATCCTCAAGGAAGATCGTGGACTATTGAGTCTAAGGTCTTAAACTTAAAATCCCTATGTCTAGTTTATTTTAAGTTTCCCAGTTCAATTTTATTAATGGCCAATTAATGAAAAAAACATTAAGATTAATACTCAATAAATAAATCTTTATATTACCCAAGCTATAATCTAACCCCTTATAAACCAGTGATATTGGATTTCATCACAACCCTAGATAACTGGCTTAGTTACGACACATATTTATGGGTAATAAATTTAAATAAAATAAAAGACATAAAGTAAAATATTGAAAATTAAATACTGAAAAGTAAATTGCTGAAAAGTAAAAAAAATAAAAAGTAAAAGTATAAAGTATAAAGTAAAAAAAATAAAAGTAAATTGCTGAAGAATAAATTGCTGAAAAGTAAATTACAGAAATAAAATAAAGTAAAAGTACAATAAAAGAAAATGCTGGGGTTAGAGGAACAACTTTTATTACTACAATTTTAGATATCTCCCTTAATATAATATATTAACTTTAAGTGATAATTACCAACCAGTCATAAAGGCGGTATCCTGATTAAGTCAAATTAATAATTAATTACCAACTGACCAACCAGGCGGCATCCATACTTAGTCAGGTTAAAACCAATTTATAATTAATTACCAACCGGACAATATAACGGTATCCTCATTAAGTCAAGTTTTAAATAGTTTATATATTATAATTAAGGGAGATTAATCTAAATAGCAATAATAAAAGCTTTACCTTTCACCCCAGCAAAAGGGAATTACCTCCTCATTGCTTGAAAAATAAAAACTGCAAAAGTAAAGAAATGAAAGAATTGTGCGTAAAAGTAAATTGCGGAAAGTAAAAACTGAAAAATAAAGAAAAGAAAGTGCGAAAGCGGAAATTAATTACTGAAAGCTATAAATAAACAAACGAGATACAATCTTCTTATTTATTCTTTAGGAATTTCAAAGAAGAAAGTATGAATTTTACAAATGAAATGACTTGATATTTATAGGCAAAATTTTGCCTCCATCAAATCATCCACCAAATCAATTATTAATTGCTCCACCAAATCCATTATTAATTGCTCCACTAATCTCTTATCATGTTTGGTGATGGTTTGATAATTTTTATTATTTATTTATTAATTTATTTTTTTGCTTTGAAAATGATTGAAAGTGACTTTAATAATTACACACAACACACTTCTAGATGGTTCATCAATTTCGGGCATGAAATCGTCAGAATTCGAAATTATTCCGTCTTTCAAAGCTGTAGATCTTTGAGTCCTCTTTAATCTGGAACTTGAATCAGCTCAATCCGATATCATAGTAAAAGGTTATGCCCAAAATATGACAGATGCGCAAAACTGGAATTTCCAAAACTCTGCACTTCGTCAAAAACACGCCTTTCAAGTTTCCAATCTCCAAAATTAAAATATCAAGTCCAATAATTGCCCTTATTTGACCCATATTTCGTCCTAAATGATTTCATTGAGATCCGATATTTTTTTTATCTGCAAAAATAAACTAAAACACATCAAAACGTTCATCAAACCCGAGAAACTAAACAAAATATTAAGTTAAATGGGCGGTAAATATTGATATATTTTCCGCTCATCACACCCTCAAACATAACATTTTCCTAGTCCTCGAGAAAATTACAAAATAAAAATAAAATTAAACTAAGCCACTTTCGTAGGGATCACGGTTGCATTTAGCATATGCAACAAGCCTTTAAACCCCTAGGTGTCCCTAGTGGACGAGTTATAGTCTCGTGAGGGCTTACAGCAACGATACCTACAAACGTTTTACAAAAGTAAAAAGATAATAAAACTAATGCACACAAAAGCAAAAAGACAAGAGAAAAGAGAATAAAGAAGTTAGTGACTAATCATGTGAAACTTCTACTTCAAGTCAATAGTTGTTTTGTTTCATTCTAAATTACCGAATAAGTAAATTCTCCGATTATTTTTACCATTCTCCATATACACAGTCGACAAAATATTAATCAACTCATTTTTGCCCACAACAGTCACAAGTGTAGTTGATAAGAGAGTAATATTTTTGTCCTAAAGTTTTATCAGAATTCATATCTTTTTGCAGCAATGGAATAATTTTCTGATTTTTCTGATTTTTCTGATTTTTTTTTATTTATTTATATACAATATCTTCCATCTATGTAGCGAGTGTTGGGTCGGTGGCTCCCAAACCAGTTGGCTTTAGGGCACCATGTGTTAAGACACCCCTACAGACTTAATTACTCAGACTTCATATATATATATATATATCTATATATATTATATATATATATATATATATATATATATATATATATATATATATTTTTGCAACATCATTGATCCATGTAGCGAGCTTTGGGCCAGTGACTCCCAAACCAGTTGGCTTTAGGGCACTAGGTGTTAAAACACCCTTACAGACTTAATAACTCGGATCTCAGACGTTTTTTTTTTATATGTTTTCTCTAATTAAACTAGAGCACTAATTATTATAAACTTTCAATTACAACTCATGTCTGTATGTTACTATGCATGTTGATAATATCTGCTAACTGAGCATATGAAGATCCTTTTTTTAGTCAGTATTATGGAGAATTCACAAATTAAATAATTCAAAGGGAATAAACAAAAATTAACTTGTTTCGAATTAGGTTTGAGATACGTCTCAGGAGTGAAAACTCCTTACTCAGCTATTTCTTACCAATTTCACATTTTTAGTCAAAATAAAAACAAAAAAAACGCAAAATAATTTTGTAATTTTTGAAAATTTTTCAATTTTTTTTTTCAAAAAATTTTGGACTAAAAATAAAAACAACACACAAACTAAAAATAAAGTACTAATCAACTAATTCCCTCCCCCAAACCTAAATGAGACATTGTCCCCAATGTCTTAAAAAGTAGAAGAAGAGTTTAGAAAATAATACATGGTTAGCTGAAATTCTACAGGAAATTAAAGGTTAAGATCAGATTAATCCTACGCCTCTTACCACGATCGTCCTCGAACCAACTTATCTTTTAAATGATATGGTCAACTTGTGGTTCATAGGCTATGAGTTGGTCTATTAGATCTGGAGCAGTTCTGGCAGTAAAAAGAAGTTCTTTCAAAGGTTTTGACATGAACTCATTTCTCCGGGCATCATCAAGAAATACACAAAGAAAATCATAAAATTCATCAACGTTGTACAGCCCAATTAGTTTCTGGTGTATGTTCAGGTTCGCCCAAGATAGAACAATAAAAATTTCCTCCAATGTACCCAAGCCACCTGGCAAAGCAATAAAAGCATCAGCACAGTTAATCATTTCTACCAAACGTTCAGACATACCTGGCACGATCAGTTCCTCTCCGTTTGATGGTTCAATAAGATTTGCTTCTGCCAAGGGTTTTGGGATGATTCCCAAAACGTGACTGCCTCCTTCCTGTACAGCTTTTGAAACGATCCCCATAAGTTCAAGATTGCCTCCGCCATATACTAAGTGCATATTCCTTGCAGCTAAGACTCGACCCAATTCCTGTGCTGCTTCTACGTATTGTGGCTTAACACCAACACTACTACCGCAAAACACACAGATGTTCTCAATTCGTCTTCTTGAAGTGGCTTCCATTTTTATATGTATTTCTTTCTCAACTCTGGATGCCTTCAAAAGTGCAATGATGGGCTGAATTTATAGTACCTGAAAAGGGTGAGTAAAAATAGCACAAGTATCTTCCAGAGGACGATTAGTAGCGAATTAATATCGTGATAGTCAAAAAGGTCTGGATCTTGTCGGAGAAAATAAAAGAAAACAACAAAACAAATTACAATTATTAGGAAAAGACAAAGAGATATAATATTTACAAGAAAAGTAGCAGCTTGATTGACGTCTATGCGTCAGGGACAAGCTTCCCATCCAATTTTCTTATAAACTGGCAAACATGGTCTTTTTGAGTCAGATTCCCAAGACTTAATTGTTGTCTTTCTTTTTGGAATTGTGTATGTAATTTGCGAATGGCTATGTGAACATATCCACTGGGATGAGTCTCAAGATTTGAAGATATATCATCTAAAGACTCCTTACTCAAGCCATCCCTAATGAATTTAATTTTGTCTTCGCATTTATCAGACACCATTCCTAAAGAACGACAACGAGTATTGCAATTCCAGCGTGCACATTTGTAACAAACACTCATTTTCTTAGCTCTACGTTTCTTTGCATATGTGCTTCTTCTAAAACCAGGCAGATGTGAAATAAAAGAGTCAGAAGACTCACCTGCCAATCGAACATGTGCTTCAATTAACCAACGAATGTCAGTAGGAATACCTTTAATCATCAGTAATCTCATCCGTTCCAAGCGAGCTTTGTAAACTTTCATCAGAGATTTTTGAGGGGGGAAGGAAATTGCTTGCGAAGATTTGCGAGAGCTTCTTCCATCTTGAAATGACTAAACCTGCAAAAATTAAACACAAAAAAATAAAACACACCAGATCACAATATATACAAAAATTGCATGGGTTGCCTCCCTGCTAGCGCTAAGTTTAGAGTCGTCAGCCAGACTTGACTTCTTGAACGTTAAGCTGGATCTGAAAGTGTATCACTTTCTTTTTGTCGCTCAAATAATTCTCCCCAGTAGTGCTTGACACGCTTGTTTTTAACCTTGAAAGTCTTGTTGGAGTCAGGATCATGTATCTCAACGGCTCTATTTGGTAAAACTTTGGTGATCACAAATGGACCTGACCACCGTGATTTTGGCTTCCATGGGAAGAATTTCACCCTTGATTTTTTTAACAGTACATTCTGCCCTGGTTCCAGTTGTATGCGCACTAACTTCTCATCTTGTCTCTTCTTGGCCTTTTCTTTGTACAATTTGGCATCCTCAAAATGCTGATTGTGAAATTCTTCCAATTCGTTGAGCTGGTGGAAATTTTTCTCTTCTGTTGCTTGTAGTGCAAGAATTGGCTTCTTCAGTATAAAAAACGCTTTATCTTTAGGCTCCACAGGCAATTGACATGTTTTAAGTTTGTCAGTAGAACTTTGTCTTTCATCAGAGTTCTGAACGGTACTGTGTATCACATCAAGTCTGAAACATTCCTCCTTTTTTCATCATCTGGGAAATTCATGGCTTTGAAAATATTGAATGTTACTTCTTGGTCTTGTACCCTCATAGTTAGTTCTCCTTTTTGTACATCAATAATGGTTCGACCTGTAGCCAAGAATGGTCTCCCGAGGATGATTGGCACGTCTGCGTCTTCCTCCATATCAAGGATAATGAAATCTGCTGGGAAAATGAATTTGTCAACCTTGACCAGCACATCCTCAACTACGCCTCTTGGAAATACGAGCGTTCTATCAGCAAGTTGTAGTGAGACTGAAGTTGGCATTGTTTCTCCAATCTGTAATTTCCTGAAAATAGAAAAAGGCATCAAGTTAACACTCGCACCTAAATCACACAGAGCCTTACCGAAGTCATGTTCTCCTATGGTGCAAGGAACAGTGAAACTGCCAGGATCTTTCAACTTTGGAGGAAGTTTTCTCTGAATGATGGCACTGCATTCTTCTGATAATGCTACTGTCTCATAATCTCCCAATCTCCGCTTTCGTGAAAGAATGTCTTTCATGAATTTGGCATAGCTGGGCATTTGTTCCAACGCTTCTGCAAATGGAATGTTGATATGCAGCTTTTTGAAGATATACAGGAGCCGAGAAAACTGCTTGTCCAATTTGTTCTTCTGAAGACGTTGAGGAAAATGTGGAGGTGGAATGATCTGTTCTTTTTCCTTTGCTTCTTTTTCCTCCATCTGTTGCTTTGTTTCTTTTGGAACTTCCTCAACAGCTGTTTTGGCTCCAACATCTTTGTTGATTTCAGTACCGCTTTTTAACATGATGGCATGACATTGCTCATTCCCCATGTTTCTTGGATTTGGCTCTGTGTTGCTAGGAATGGTACCTGGCGGTCTGTAACTCTGAGCATTTGCCAGTTGTCCAATTTGATTCTCTATTGCTTTAATAGAAGCAGATTGACTTTGAATTAATGCTGCATGAGATTGAAACATAGCATCATATCTTGCTGCTTGAGATTGAAACATAGCATCATATTTTGCTGCTTGAGAGTCGTGTTTTGCTTCTATCTTTTTCAAGTGGGTCAACACTTCTGTTATTCCTGGTTCATTTTCCTGCTCATGGCTTTTGTTCTGTTGCTGGAATTCAGGTGGTGGATAGTTCTGCTGTTGGCCTGAATTGTTGCTCCATGAAAAATTGGGATGATTCCTCCACTCTGGGTTGTAGGTGTTGGAATATGGATTGTTCCTCTGTCTGTTGAAATTATTGACATAATTCACCGTCTCTTCAAGTTGGTTCAACTCTGGTGCTCCTCCATATGGTGAACTTGTGGATCCAGTGGTAAGAGTCTCCATGAATTTGCATATCTGATCTAGCTTGGAATTGACTGCTGTATTGGCTCCACTTTCATAAATTCCTGCAATTCGTTGGATCATGCTCCTTTCTGTTGGCCACAAAGAATTGTTGTTGGCCATTTCTTCGATTAGGTCCCAGGCCTGATATTCTCCTTTTGTCATCAAAGCTCCTCCAGCAGCAAAATCGATTGTGGTTCTCATTATTCCAGAAAGCCCATTATAGAATGTTTGGACTTGAAGCCATTTTGGAATCTCATGGTAAAGACATTTCCGGAGCAAATCTTTGTACCTTTCCCAAGCTTCGTAGATGGATTCTGAATCTTGTTGTACAAAGGATTTGATGTCATTCCTCAGTTTTCCGGTTCTGGCTGGTGGAAAGTACTTTGCAAGAAATTTGGTGGCTAAAGTGTTCCAAGTTGTGATGGAACCTGCTGGTAGTGAATGTAGCCAAACTTTAGCTCTGTCCTTCAAGGAATATGGAAAAACTCACAGTCCCATTGCTTCTTCTGATGCTCTGTTGTAGTTGAAAGTACCGTAAACTTCCAGGAAGTTACTGATGTGGGCATTAGGATCTTCAGTTGCATTCCTCCCGAACTGAACTGGCTGCTGAATCATCTGAATGTATTTTTTGATGTCACACGCATTTGCTGGTAATGGAGGAAGTACAATGTAAGAAATGAGTATGTCAACCACCGGAATGGTTCTGTCTCGAATGGGAATTGGTGGTGCAACGTTCAAAGGTCCAGGTTCCATGTTGACTAAAGCTTCTTGGCCTTCTCGTCTTTCCCTTCTCAACTGTCTGATGGTTCTTTCAATTTATGGGTCAAGCGGTCGAAGTTCAAAGCTTCCGGTTCATCTCATGTAGTTTTTGAGAACCTGAAACACAAGAAAACAAAAACAATAAGTAAAAAGAAATTAGATAGAAGTAACGTATCTAACCCCAATACTAATAGTGAAAGATAAATAAGTCTCTGGCAACGGCGCCAAAAACTTGACCGGCGTAAACACACATGTATAACGCAAGCGCACGTATCGTTCAAGTAGTATAAAAATATCGATCCCACGAGGACTTAATATCTAATCTATTAATTTTATGAGGTCAAATGATTACTAGTATCCAACAGGTTGTTTGATTGATTTGAAATGGTGACGATTCTAAATTTAAAAATAAGTAAATAAAATTGTTCGAAAGTAGGTTTTAAGAAAATTCAATATTAAAAACTACCTAGGGTTGTGATTTCTTCCAATATCATTTTAAAGATGAAGTGGTTATCTTAAAGTTGGGTAATATATTGATTTATTAACCTGGAACACTAAATTATGTGTAAGTATCTGTCGATGGTCAGACACAAATACCCAGTTTAACCCAATTGAACCATATGTCTATGTCAACCAAATTATCTGGATTCATTAAGTTTAAGTTCCAATTATGACTACCCCCGCCCGACAGGTATATGTCAATCCTGTAAGGAAATCTATTAAAGGGTTATCTATTCTCAAGGAAGATCGTGGACTATTGAGTCTAAGGTCTTAAACTTAAAATCCCTATGTCTAGTTCATTTAAAGTTTCCCAGTTCAATTTTATTAATGGCCAGTTAATGAAAAAAACATTAAGATTAATACTCAATAAATAAATCTTTATATTACCCAAGCTATAATCTACCCCCTTATAAACCGGTGATATTGGATTTCATCACAACCCCAGATAACTGGCTTAGTTACGACACATATTTACGGGTAGTAAAAATTTAAATAAAATAAAAGACATAAAGTAAAATATTGAAAATTAAATACTGAAAAGTAAATTCTTGAAAAGTAAAAAAAAAAATAAAAAGTAAAAGTAAAAAGTAAAAATTATAAAGTAAAAAAAATAAAAGTAAATTGCTGAAGAATAAATTGCTAAAAAGTAAATTACTGAAATTAAAGAAGTAAAAGTACAATAAAAGAAAATGCTGGGGTTAGAGGATCAAATTTTATTACTACTATTTTAGATATCTCCCTTAATATAATATATTAACTTTACGTGATAATTACTAACCAGCCATAAAGGCGGTATCCTCATTAAGTCAAATTAATAATTAATTACCAACCGACCAACCAGGCGGTATCCATACTTAGTCAGGTTAAAACCAATTTATAATTAATTACCAACCGGCCAATATAACGGTATCCTCATTAAGTCAACTTTTAAATAGTTTATATATTATAATTAAGGGAGATTAATCTAAATAGCAATAATAAAAGCTTTACCTTTCACCCCAGGAAAAGGGAATTACCTCCTCATTACTTGAAAATAAAAACTGCAAAAGTAAAGAAAGGAAAAGATTGTGCGTAAAAGTAAATTGCGGAAAGTAAAAATTGAAAAATAAAGAAAAGAAAGTGCGAAAGCGGAAATTAATTACTGAAAGCTATAAATAAACAAACGAGATACAATCTTCTTATTTATTCTTTAGGAATTTCAAAGAAGAAAGTATGAATTTTACAAATGAAACGGCTTGGTATTTATAGGCAAAATTTTACCTCCATCAAATCATCCACCAAATCAATTATTAATTGCTCCACTAATTACTCCACCAAATCCATTATTAATTGCTCCACTAATCTCTTATCATGTTTGGTGATGGTTTGATAATTTTTATTATTTATTTATTAAATATATTTTTTTTGCTTTGAAAATGATTGAAAGTGACTTTAATAATTACACACAACACACTTCTGGATGGTTCATCAATTTTGGGCATGAAATCGTCAGAATTCGAAATTATTCTGTCTTTCAAAGCTGTAGATCTTTGAGTTCTCTTTAATCTGGAACTTGAATCAGCTCAATCCGATATCGGAGTAAAAAGTTATGCCCAAAATACGACAGATGCGCAAAATTGGAATTTCCAAAACTGCACTTCGTCAAAAACGCCCTTTCAAGTTTCCAATCTCCAAAATTAAAATATCAAGTCCAATAATTGCCCTTTTTTGACCCATATTTCGTCCTAAATGATTCCATTAAGATCCGATATTATTTTATCTGCAAAATAAACTAAAACACATCAAAACGTTCATCAAACCCGAGAAACTAAACAAAATATTAAGTTAAAGGGGCGGTAAATATTGATATATTTTCCGCTCATCATCCTCCTCATGGTTGAATAGTAAAACTATAAAAGTAAAGAAAGTAAATTACTAGTACTATTACAAAAATTAAATAAAATTAATTACAAAACTAAAATTAAAAGAAACTAGATACAAACTCCTTAGAATACTCAGAGAATTACAGAAATGAAGGTACGAAAAATTCTGAAATTCATGCCTCAATTTATAGGTAAAATTTTGACTGATGTGTCGCGACACCAAATTCCTTCTTGCGTCGCGACACGCCGTTGATTTCACGAGATTGTGACACGTGTCCTGGCGGTTGTCGGCAACAAAATTATTAGCTCCGTGTTATGACACGTAATTCCTTCTTGCGTCGCGACACTGGAATAGTAAATGTCGGCAGCATGGGATGATGACACATGTCCGACGCACATTAGCAAGACTGCTGAGATGTTGACACGTGGCAGGCGTAGGTTAGCGAGGTGCATGTTAGCAGACTTCTCAGATTGTGACACGTGTCTGGCGCACTTTAGACGTCACGACACAAAATGAGCGTCGCGAGACGAAAATGACGATTTTGCCATTTTTGTCTGTTTTCACTGTTTTGGCCTCAAATCACCTCCAGAGAGTCTTGAAACTTTATTTAACTGCAAAATAACACAAAACACATGAACATATTCACAAAACTCAAGAAACTATACAAAATATTAGGTTAAAGGAGTGAGAAATAATGATCTATTTACCACTCATCACACCCGCAAACCTAACATTTTACTAGTCTTCGAGTAAAATAACAAAATAAAATAACATAAACATCTTTAAAATAAACATTAAACTAAGCCACTTTCGTAGGGATCATGGTTGCATTTAGCTTATGCAACAAGCCTTTAAACCCCTAGGTGTCCTTAGTGGACGAGTTGTAGTCTCGTGAGGGTTTACAGCAACGATACCCACAAACGTTTTATAAAAGTAAAAAGATAGTAAAACTAATGCACACAAAAGCAAAAAGACAAGAGAAAATAGAATAAAGAGTCAGTGACTAAACAGGTAAAACTTCTTGTCCAAGTTATTAGTTGTTTTCTTTCTTTCTAAATTACCAAATAAGTAAATTCTCCGATTATGTTTACCATTCTCCACATATACAATTAACAAGGTATTTAATCAAATCATTGTACCCATAATTTTTCACAAGTGTAATTGAAAATAGAGTAATATTTTTGTCCTAAGTTTTGTTAGAGTTAACACATTTTAGCAATGAAAGTTTATTTACAACAATAAGCAATTTTGTTTTTCCGAGCTTTACCGTTTGACGCGAACGATCACTGCTTACTGAGGCAAGATGTCCGGTTACTAAGTAAAACCTTTATTAAACTAGCTAAGCTTTACCGTTTGACGCGAACAATCACTGCTGATTAGGCAAGATGCCCGGTTACTAAGTAGATGCTTTTTATTAACTAACCAACTCAAACTTTACCTTTTGATGCGAACAGTCACTGCTAATTAGGCAAGATGCCCGATTACTAAGTAGAAGCTTGGTCAGTTTTTATTCATTTTTTTTTTTATTTTTCTGATTTTTTCTGAAATAAAAACACATTTCACTACCTTTGGGTGCTTCTTCCAATGGACCAGAGAACTGAATATTACAAAATTTCACTTAGTCCTATGTTTATATGTTACCGTGTATTTTGATAATACATGTCAACTGAACATATGAAGATCCAATTTAATCAGTATTATGGAGAATTCACAAATTAAATAATTCAAAATGAAATAAACAACAAATTAACTTGTTACAAAATAGGTTGAGATACGTCTCAGGAGTGGAAATTCCTTACTCAGCTATCTCTTACACCAATTTCACCTGATTAATTTTTTTGATTTTTTCGAAAATTTTGACTAAAAATAATATAATAAAAACAATATACTAATCAACTATTCCCCTCCCCCAAACCTAAATGAGACATTGTCCCTAATGTCTTAAAAAAATAGAAGATGAGTTTAGAAGATATTACCTGGTTAGCTGAAATGCTACATCTAGAAAGAAAATTACAGGTTAAGTTCCAGATTCATCTGTCGCTTCTTACCACGATCATTATCGGACCAGTTTATCTTGGAAATGATAGGGTCAATTTGTGGTTCAAAGGCTAAGATTTGGTCAATTAAATCAGGGGCAGTTCTGGCAGTGAAGATGATATATTTTACAGGCTTTGATATGAACCCATTTCTCCGAACATCATCAAGAAACACACAAAGAAAATCATAAAATTCATCAACATTAAATAATCCAATCGGTTTCTGATGTATGTTCAAGTTCGCCCAAGATAGAACTGTAAAAACTACCTCCATAGTACCCAAACCACCTGGCAAAACAATAAAAGCATCAGCACAGATGATCATTTCACAACGTTCAGACATACCTGGCATGATAAGTTCCTCTTCGTTTGATGGTCTTATAAGATTTGTCTCCGCCAAAGGTTTTGGTATGATTCCCAGAACTTGATTGTCTTCTTCATGTACGCCATTTGAAAAACACCATATTAGTCCAAGATTGCCACCGCCATATATTAAGTGCATATTCCTTTCAGCTAAGACTCGACCCAATTCATGTGCTGCTGCAACATATTGTGGCTTAGTGCCAACACTAGTACCACAGAATACACAGACATTTACAACTCGTCTTTTGGATGCTGCTTCCATTTTTGATGTAGTTCTTTCTCAAATCTGGATGCCTTCAAAAGTGCAATGGAGAGTTAAATTTATAGGCACGTGAGGGCGCTTGCGGAATCTTCAGGAGATCGAACCGGCGACATTGGCTTTGTCTCGGCGAGGGGATTCTCCTGGAGTGGTCGCTCGCCGGAAAAGGTGACCGGAAGACGACAAACAAACCTATTTCTATCTCTTGTCCACTTTCTCTCTCTAAAATCGTTTCGTTTTTTCTCTATATGGTTTTGACTCTCTCTCTCTAATTGCTCACTAGTGTCTGGAAGTTTTGTATTTCTTTATACTACTGATCAACACACCTCACTCTTTCCTTTTTGTTTTTAAGATAACACACTACCAAAATAAGCTTTTGTGTTTTGTTTAATACATGTTATATAACTAGTGAAAGGTTAGTTTAGGTTTCTTGTTGCAGGGGCAAAGAATGTGGAGTAGTGGAGATGATGGTAGCAAGATAATAGGGAAAAAAATAAAATAAATAAATAGATAAATCTATTTTTTAAAACATGAGATAAGGTTCCACACCATGCATAGCATTAATTGTCTTGTGGCATTTAATGGATCTATAGGAGCAATGCTTGAGAAAGACTCTAGTAGTAGACTAATCCAATATTATTTGTACATTTGATCATGCATTATCTAAATGGTAAGCAATTCTTCAACCAAATAGCTTCTGGTTATTAAAAATAACTAAAAAAATATGGATATTAAATTATACATATCATTTATCAATTTGTTGGTGATATTATATCACGCATACATCCATTGTACTAAAGTATTAGTCATACGATCTCACTCGACTTGCACAAGTCGGTGGTTGAGAAGTTGGCAAAAGTAGATCCTTAAAGATTATAAAGTCGTCTATTATTACTACCCGGCCACGGTTCCGGTTGGAATCGGAAGGTTCCGGAACCAGAACCGTTGGCGACCGGTTCGGTTGGGGTTCAACCGTAGGGTTCCAACAGGAACCCTTCCCCAACGGCTAGTAGTCGTTGGGGGGGGGGGGGGCAGGGAGCCGTTGGCTCTTTGCCCAAATAAGGAAAAAAAAAATTTAAAAATTATAAATTAAAATATAAATTAATAATATATCCCTAATAACGATAATAAAACGGTTATATTTAGAGGCATTTTTGGTATCAAAAAAATTCTAAAACTCTATAAATATGATTCATTTTTCATTATTTCAACACACCAAATTCTCAACTCTCTCATTTTCTATAATTCTCTTATTCTCAATCTCACTTCAATACAATTCTCTTATAATCTTATTCTCAATCTCAATTCAATTAGTTATTATCATTCGTAATTAGTCAATTTTCTTATTTTTCTTCCTAATTTCTCAAACGAAAAATGGCAAACTCATCTGAGAACATAATGTCAAATATGCTAACCCAAGAGAGCGGCCCTAGTGTCGGTGCAGAATCACGGAGAAGAGAAGTTAAGGCTCGTTCCTCGGATGTTTTCAAAATTCATTTTCATTTGGAACTCCTAGAAGATAATACACAACGAGCAATTTGCAACTATTGTGGGGTTACCTACAAATTTTCTGGTGGATACAGCAATATGATCAAACACCTGGAAAGACATCATCCGATTGAACTTTGAATTGATACGACGCAAACTCAAATGGCCAGGTACGCATCATCTAGTAGAGGTACGAGTGCTTTAGATTTATTTAAATATTCTGATGCAAAATGCTTTAAACCCTGCTGCATGTAGAATGACTCGAAACACAACAAAACGTCATATTTTCAAATTATATAAAGATGGTAAAATTATTTTAAATGAAATATTTAAAGAGATGAAAGGTTGTATTTCTATATGTTCTGATATTTGGAGTGACCATTGGCAAACACACTCATACATGGGTGTGACTTGTCATTGGATTGATGCATCATTTACCATGCAAAAACGACTTATTGCATTTAGAGTTTTTGATGATCAACATACTGTACATAATATTTATAGAATGATGAAGGTAATTTTTGATGAATATGGTTTAGTAGAAAAAATTTTAACAATTGGATTTGATAATGCATCTGCAAATACTGCATCCATCAGTGATTTAAAAGAAATATGTCAACCAAATTTAGGGGGTCGGTTTTTTCATATTCGTTGTACATGTCATGTCCTTAACTTATGTGTGCAAGACGATCTAAAATTATTATCACCTTTCATTGATCCAATTAAAACGGCACTTAACTGTATTTGGTCATATTCTCAAGTTAGGAGAGAATGGACGAAGTTTTGTAAAATAAATGGTATTAAACCGATTAAATTTTCAAGAGATGTTCCAACACGTTGGAACTCAACTTATTTTCTTTTATGTCAAGCATTTCAATACAAAGATGCATTATGTAGTTTTTTTTCTCAACATGTTCAAAATATCACACTTTATCCTAGTCAATTAGATATTTGTGAAATTTTTTTAGATATTTTAAGAGTTTTTAATGATGCTACTTTAGTTTTTAGCGGTGTTTATTATCCTACAACACATTTATTTCTTCTTGAGAGTTTGAATATTGTTGGCACTCTCGATGAGCATGTTGACAGTATCGATTCTAATGATATTGTTTTGTTCGAAGTCATTACTGCTATGAAGGTAAAATGATTGTATTATTTTAGAGAAATTCCTTTACTTTATCTTATTGCTGCTGTTTTTGATCCTAGATTTAATTTAGAAGGTTTGAATGGTGCTTTACAAGCTTATTATAGTTATTTAGGAATATTAGATGAAATTGATATTACAAGATTAATGACGAAATTAAGAAATGATTTAATTGTTTTATTTAATGATTATATTGTAAGATATAACTTAGGAACATTAGGTGAATCTAGTAGTAGCGAACCGGTAATTCAAACAAGACTTAGCGCAGGGGACCATTGCGGTTGAGCAAGCCTTCAGCTTGGGAGGTAATATATTGGAAGCTAGGCGATCTTCATTACATCCAAGCACTTTAGAAGCAACAACTTGTGTGGATGATTGGACTGGAGCTGATCTGAGACAACAAGAAGATGCCCCCGATGATTTTGAAGATTTGTTCGATAATGCATCTGCAAGTGCAACAACAAGTGCAAGCGGAACCGGAACCGAATGATCAACTGATAATGATGATTGATAATTGTAAAATTGTAATTTACAAAGGGGATATGTCTTAAAATTGTAATGGAACTACGTGAGCTTTGATTCCTCTCACCCTTGGAGGATACGTAGGCAACTTAAATTTTTAAAAATTTAAGCTCAAGCTCTTCAATGTAATAATTTTTTTATTTATAAAATTAATCTCATTTATTCTAATTAATTTTCAAAATAAAAAAAAAGGTTTGGAACCGAACCGGTCGGTTCCGGTTCGGTTCAAGGTTCCGGTTCCACACTTGTGGAACCGGAAACCGGCCGGTTCGGTTCGGTTGGAACCGAACCGCCGGCCGGATCTAGGCACACAAATAACTAAATTGTTTAAAATATGTTTTGAGTTGAATCTTTTTTTCTAGTGATATAGCTGCAACAGTGGCACATGCCTTGCATGTCCCACCTTTACTAATTTGTTAAAATCTGTGATTACTTATCCTTTTATCCTTTCTAAAATTTGTTAAATGATTTATTCTATTTTTTTAGTAAAATATTGTTGATACCATATGCCTAGTTTTACCTTATTATTTTAATATATGATATTTCAACTGTTGGTTTTGTATTAATACTAAACTTATTATGATGTCGTATTATGATGTCTTATAACCCAAGTTAGTTTCTTTGATTGTGTAAAATGTGTGATAGCTTTCATTAATATAACTTTTGAATAATGTAATTATTATTTATTTTTTTCCCTTAAATTATGCAAATGAATTCAGTATGAATTTACATGTTTGTTTTTATCTTTTTTAACAGTAGATTTTTTTTTAATCTTTTTTTTATAAATATTATTCTAACTTGATTTTTACATTTACAGTTCAATGAAAAAAGCCAATTCTCAAGATAAGAATGATGAAGTTCGTTCGAATTGCGCATCATATATTTCAAGCCTTATTTAATATTTTTGTCATTGTGGTTTAACAGACATACCACTTTTGGGTATAACACTTAAGTTAACGAAAAATATGTTGGAAAATATACAATATTTTGTTAATGACTACATTGATAGTTACGAATATTATGTAGGTTTTGTTTCAATTTTCTTGTGTAATATTTTTTTTTACATGATAGATAATATATGTCAATACTACAGGACAAAAAATTCAAATCAAATTTCATCCATTTTCATTTCAAAAAATATATTTAATTTTTCCTCTCAAAATTCACGTTAAAATGGAAAGTTAAAAATTTTATTTTCCGTTTAGAATTCTTGATAGAAATAAATCTGCAATTTAAATGTCATGTGCTCATGATAGATTTTTAGGACAAACCTATTTTGGTAAAAAATTAGTGATAGATAAAATCTGTCAAAAAATTGTTAAGAATTCTTGATAGAGAAATAATATGTCATAAAAATCTGTTAAAAATTTTTTACAGCAAAAAATCTATCGAGAATTCTAGACACCGTGATTATTTACACATAATTTTTCTGTTAAGAATCCCCGTTCTTGACAGACATAATCTGTCAAAATAGCATGTTTTTCTAGCAGTGATTTTTTTATTTATTTTTTTGTAATAACCAATTACCTTCAAAAAAATCAATATTTTCTCCACTGCTACTATATTGACATAATAATTCTTGTGTTTATATTGTTTAATTTATTGGATGTTAAAAAAAAAAGATTTATAAAATCTAATAATAACCTTATCATAAATATTATTACTTATGACGATTTTCTGTATATTAATTTTTTCTTAAAAATTTTTTTTGGCTGATTAATTTATAGGAGAAATAATGAAAACTTTGGGTAAAAATATTACTTTTATATAACTTTACTTTTTACGATGTCTATATTTATTTGAATTATGAGTTTTAACTATGTTTAACATATCTATTATATATTATTCTTATTTTAAATAATTTTAGTTTTATTTATAAATTTATTATTTTTGTTTTTTTATTAATTTTATTGTGCCACATCAAGCATTCAAGAGTAAAATTGTAATAAAATCATAATTTTTAAGGTGAGGGAATAATGGGATAACACTAAAATAGCTGGGGATAAATGGTAGTTATTGAATTCAATAGGGGGTATTTGGAAATATCTCCTATTAAATTGGCTCCAATACAAAATGCTGAAACCCTAATTCTCTTTCTTGTTCAAGTAAACCCTAAATACCCGAAATCACTACTCCCAAAATGCAGAAACTCAATTCATCTCCAAAATCCCACAACTTTGCCATCAAATCCCTTTTCTCATTTTTCTCTTCTCTTTCGGAAACCCCAAATACAAGCCCATTACTCTTCAATTACCTAATCAAAACCCTTAATATTCCAAATTCACGAGCCCTTGAAATCTCAAACAAATACTCTCGTACGAAGTCCCTTGAAAAACCTCGGAACGTATGTCAATATTTACACGATGTTGGGTTCTCTGATACCCACTTTCAATTAATTGTTTCTTCAAAACCTGATATTCTATTCTGTGATGTTGACAAAACCCTAAAACCAAAGATTGAATTTTTTCAACAGCTGGGTTTTGTAGGTCCTGATTTGGGTAAGTTTATTTCCAGATATCCATCGGTTTTAGGCGTTAGTTTAGAGAAAAAATTGATTCCACGTGCTGATTTTGTTAAGAGAATGTTAGTGGATGATACTGATAATAAAAATTTCATTCGCGTGGTTAGGGGATCCGCTTGGTTTCTTAATAGTGACCCAGAGAAATCGGGGTTTTTAAGAAACATTAAATACTTGAAAAGTTGTGGCATTGTTGGGTCTCAGCTGTCAACGTTACTAGTGAGGTATCCTAGGCTATTTTTGTTCAAAGAAGGTAAACTTAAAGACCTTGTTTCCCGGGTTTTAGATATGGGATTTTCGACTAACTCAGGGATGTTTGTTCATGGATTGTATGCACTTGGTTGCTTGAGTAAAGAAACATTTGATAGAAAATTGGAATTTTTTATGAGGTATGGGTTTTCAAAAGAGGAGTTCATAGCAATGATTAGGGGGGCGCCTTCATTGCTTGTGACGTCTATGGAGAAGGTAAAGTCGGGACTTGAGTTCTTTTTGAAAGAGATTGAATTGGAAAAGGCAGCGTTGGTTCGTGCTCCAGTTTGTTTAATGTATAATCTTGAAAATCGAGTGATTCCTCGATATAGGGTTCTTCAAATTCTTACTTCAAGGAGGATGTTGAAGAAGGAAAGGAGTTTAACCTCAGTGCTGCCATTGGGTGAGGAGGCTTTCGTGAAGGAGTTTGTGCTGAGGTTTGGAGATAATGCTGAGGAGTTGTTGCAAGCTTACAAGGGCCAGAGTGTGGGTTCATCTGACAAAGCGAAATCTTGAAACAAGTTTTAATATGCAGACTGTGGTCCTTGAGTCATTAGGAATCCATGTTGCAGTGTGAGTTGTTGTTTTGTCTAATACAAACTCTTAATTCTCTTTTATTCTGCGCTATGAAAGTGAAGGATCTGATCATAGCTGTAAGTTGACGAAAATGGAAAGTTTCTAACATTACACATGGAATGATGTCGTTCAGTGGTTTATTTGAGTATCATGAGCTGGTTCTGTGTATTTCAATTTTCGCTGGAATTTGTTTGAGCAACAGCATGTAGAAGAAGAGATCAAAGCATCAAACAAAAAATGAGTTACCCTTGTAAACAAGCTCTAAAGACACTGAGCAGTATAAGATTTGTGTCAACGTCAGATAAGTGTTTGGTGATTTCTGTTCTGCTTCTGCTTGAGATTTTGGGTGATCTTCAATTGATTCCAACACTTTTCTCATGTGACAGGAGGAACATTGTTTGGCTACAGCGTATGTCAAATTAAAAACATTATATAGCACTTGGTTTTATTTTGTTTTTATTTTTATAATTTTTTAGAATTTTGAGTTGAAGTCATATGAAAATACCTTGGATGCCAATGATAGGGTCGACTATGGTACCCCACAGTACCGTACCTTATAATTAAATGGGTTCTGATTTTAGATATTTACTAAAACCTATAACGTATTACCAAAGGTTGAATTTTTTTCAACATGTGGGTCTCTTGGGCTCTGATTTGGCTGAGTTTGTTTCCAAGAGTCAAATGCTTTTAAGTTTTAACTGTTAGTGTAGTGAAAAAATTGATTCCATGCATTGACATTTTGAAGTGAGTTTTAGTGAATGATAGAAATAGTTTTGGGTTTTATGTAAAGACTCTATATTAGTATTAGTAAGCAACATTGTATTCTTGAGTAAGTTGTGGAATTGTTTGTTCTCGTCTCTCACCGATGCTGAAGGAAGAACCTAGGCTCTCCATTATGGGAATGTAAGAACTTAGAGAGCTTGTTTCTCGCACTTTGGATATGGTATTTTCCATTGAGTCTAGGATGTTTGTTCGTTGTCTTTATACAAGTAATTGTGTGATTGAAGACACATTCGATAGAATTGGAGTTATTTAGGAGTTTCGTGTTTTCGAAGGATGAATTTATGGAAATGTTTAGGAAGGTGCCTGTGTTGGTTTGGATTTCAGAAGAGAAGTTAAAGCTAGAAATAGAGTTGTTCTTGAATGGGATTGAAAAAAGGGCATTGCTTTATGCACCCTGGCTTTTGATGTATAGCATTTGAAGGTGAAGTTATACTTCCATACAGTCTTAAAAGTGATGAAGTCAAAAGGTTGTTGGATGAGTCGTCTTGTCTTGTTTCTCTTTTTAGTACGAATGAGAATGAATTATAGGAGAATTTTGTGGCAAGGTTTAGTGATGAAACAAAGGAATTGCTTGTAGCTTATTGATGTCACGTGATCTCAATGTGATTCAGTGTTGATTGTGTTTCATTTACACAACAGGCTAAATTTAGAGATGAACGTTTTAAAGTCAAGCTCATTTGACAACCCTAAATTACTGTGATAAATTAACAAGTCGCTAAATTTATAAGACAATATGATGTGATCCAGAATGGACTCTGTTTGTTGGGTTAATTTAACCTAAAGTTGTGGCTGATTGCATGACTTGGTCAGATTGGTGTGATTTTGGTCATTTTGATTGATTTGGAAGATTTCTTGGGTTCTAGAGTTAGGTCTATGCATGAGATATTATATGAAGACTTTATTATGTCTAAATCATGAATTGAATTGGTTTTGGACGTGTATGAGTTGCCTTGATTGATTTTGTGCTTAATTTTCGAATGGTGGATTATTAGTGGCGAAATTTGCACATTCTTTGTATTTTGGGTGTAACTTTCTCATCCGATGTTCAATTTTGGTTGTTCAAGTTGCATTGGAAAGAATACGCATGGATCTATAATTTTGTAGTTTTCGTCAAAGTCTAGTTCAGAATCCTTCATGGTCCAAATGCAGACGCAATTTATCCCTACAATTTTTATGTAGGGTATTACGTTTTACTACTAAAGTTATGATCAAATAACAATGGGTACTATGATATAACATATTCCATTTATTACTTAAACTATAAAAATTTAACATTTTACTATTTTTCCATCCAAACGTTAGTTGACCGCAGTGACCTTTAAAAAGACTGTTTTATCCTCCAAATAAAATAAAACTGAAAATTATAATTATACCATTTAAAAAACATATTTAAATCTTATATATAACAATTAAAAGAAATACAAAACAATCACATTTATAAAAATACTCCAATCTCTAAAGTTATCCATATAACCCAATAAAATAAAGAATGTAATTTACCAAATAATATAATAATAAAATTCTCATGATAACCAAATACTTTAAAGATTATAATCAATAAAAGAGATATACTCAAAAATCATTATTTCTAATATTCAGCCGTACGATTACCACTGTTGATTATCATATTTATAATTTATAATAATGTGTGTGTTAAAACTCTTTTATCCTTAGGATATCAATATGATGTCATGGTCATTAACGGTCAACTAACGATTT